>BPLR01003742.1:0-66320 GCA_021605095.1 Caerostris extrusa
ACAATTATTTATTAATCAAATGCATTCAATTTGTTTACATAGCTAAAAGTCATCTTAAAACTTTTCCTAATTCAAAAATTAACAATTATGTAAATAAGCAAAATAAAACAGTTATCAGAGACTAGAGAAGAATTCATATATAAAGCTCCAAGACTTCATATACATTTGTGCAATGAGACATGGGGAGAAAAATTAAATAATGCCACAACCATACAAAAATATATTTCATTTTTAAAATATTATCCCCTGAATAATAAAAAGTAAAGAGATAAGCCTGGTAGTATAATAAATATGGTTATTTTAGTGTGATATGTTTTGAAATTGTATTGTACCTATAAAACCTTCTAATTGTTATCTTTATATGAGGTTTTCATGAATTTGAAGAAAAATTCTATTATTTGTTTTAATCTTGTTCAGCAATAATAAAAACATACATCAGCTTTACATTATAATATTAACTTAATAATTCAAAAATTAGCGCTGAAAAAAAAATTCTGTAAATTTTTAAGATACTAAGAAGAGACAGATATTAAACAATTTAAATGAGACAAAATAAGGCTTTTTGAGACAATTATTTATTAATCAAATGCATTCCAATTTGTTTACATAGCTAAAGTCATCTTAAAACTTTTCTAATTCAAAATTAACAATTATGTAAATAAGCAAAATAAAACAGTTATCAGAGACTAGAAGAATTCATATATAAAAGCTCCAAGACTTCATATACATTTGTGCAATGAGACATGGGGAGAAAAAATTAAATAATGCCACAACCATACAAAAATATATTTCATTTTTAAAATATTATCCCTGAATAATAAAAAGTAAGATAAGCCTGGTAGTATAATAAATATATGGTTATTTTAGTGTGATATGTTTGAAATTGTATTGTACCTATAAAACCTTCCTAATTGTTATCTCTATATGATGTTTTCATGAATTTAGAAGAAGAAAAAATTCTATTATTTGTTTTAATCTTGTTCAGCAATAATAAAAACATACATCAGCTTTACATTATAATATTAGCAATAATTCAAAAATTAGCGCTGAAAAAATTCTGTAAATTTTTAAGATACTAAAGAAGAGACAGATATTAAACAATTTAAATGAGACAAATAAGGCTTTGAGACAATTATTTATTAATCAAATGCATTCCAATTTGTTTACATAGCTAAAAAGTCATCTTAAAACTTTTTCTAATTCAAAAATTAACAATTATGTAAATAAGCAAAATAAAACAGTTATCAGAGACTAGAAGAATTCATATATAAAGCTCCAAGACTTCATATACATTTGTGCAATGAGACATGGGGAGAAAAAAATTAAATAATGCCACAACCATACAAAAATATATTTCATTTTTAAAATATTATCCCTGAATAATAAAAAGTAAGATAAGCCTGGTAGTATAATAAATATGGTTATTTTAGTGTGATATGTTTGAAATTGTATTGTACCTATAAAACCTTCCTAATTGTTATCTTTATATGAGGTTTTTCATGAATTTAGAAGAAAAATTCTATTATTTTGTTTTAATCTTGTTCAGCAATAATAAAACATACATCAGCTTTATATTATAATATTAGCAATAATTCAAAAATTAGCGCTGAAAAAATTCTGTAAATTTTTAAGATACTAAAGAAGAGACAGATATTAAACAATTTAAATGAGACAAATAAGGCTTTGAGACAATTATTTATTAATCAAATGCATTCCAATTTGTTTACATAGCTAAAAAAGTCATCTTAAAACTTTTCCTAATTCAAAATTAACAATTATGTAAATAAGCAAAATAAAACAGTTATCAGAGACTAGAAGAATTCATATATAAAAGCTCCAAGACTTCATATACATTTGTGCAATGAGACATGGGGAGAAAAAAAAATTAAATAATGCCACAACCATACAAAAATATATTTCATTTTTAAAATATTATCCCTGAATAATAAAAAAAGATAAGCCTGGTAGTAAGATAAATTGCCTGGTAGTATAATAAATATGGTTATTTTAGTGTGATATGTTTGAAATTGTATTGTACCTATAAAACCTTCCTAATTGTTATCTCTATATGATGTTTTCATGAATTTAGAAGAAAAAAATTCTATTATTTGTTTTAATCTTGTTCAGCAATAATAAAAACATACATCAGCTTTTACATTATAATATTAGCAATAATTCAAAAATTAGCGCTGAAAAAAAATTCTGTAAATTTTTAAGATACTAAAGAAGAGACAGATATTAAACAATTTAAATGAGACAAATAAGGCTTTAAGACAATTATTTATTAATCAAATGCATTCCAATTTGTTTACATAGCTAAAAAGTCATCTTAAAACTTTTCCTAATTCAAAAATTAACAATTATGTAAATAAGCAAAATAAAACAGTTATCAGAGACTAGAAGAATTCATATATAAAGCTCCAAGACTTCATATATATTTGTGCAATGAGACATGGGGAGAAAAAATTAAATAATGCCACAACCATACAAAAATATATTTCATTTTTAAAATATTATCCCTGAATAATAAAAAGTAAGAAAGCCTGGTAGTATAAGATCAAAAAAACCTGGTAGTATAAAAAATATGGTTATTTTAGTGTGATATGTTTGAAATTGTATTGTACCTATAAAACCTTCCTAATTGTTATCTCTATATGATGTTTTCATGAATTTAGAAGAAAAATTCTATTATTTGTTTTTAATCTTGTTCAGCAATAATAAAAACATACATCAGCTTTACATTATAATATTAGCAATAATTCAAAAATTAGCGCTGAAAAAAAAATTCTGTAAATTTTTAAGATACTAAAGAAGAGACAGATATTAAACAATTTAAATGAGACAAATAAGGCTTTGAGACAATTATTTATTAATCAAATGCATTCCAATTTGTTTACATAGCTAAAAAGTCATCTTAAAACTTTTCTAATTCAAAAATTAACAATTATGTAAATAAGCAAAATAAAACAGTTATCAGAGACTAGAAGAATTCATATATATAAAGCTCCAAGACTTCATATACATTTGTGCAATGAGACATGGGGAGAAAAAAATTAAATAATGCCACAACCATACAAAAATATATTTCATTTTTAAAATATTATCCCTGAATAATAAAAAGTAAGATAAGCCTGGTAGTATAATAAAGAAAAACATGTAAATGAAGGCATCTAGCCTTTCTACCAGAAAATGTTCTCGATTATTTAACAATTATGAAAATGAAAATATGATTGTAAGTAAAGTCTCACTAAATAACATTTTTAATAATGAGCTGTTTACTGACAATTAGAAAAATTTAAAATGTTTATTTTTTCTAAGCCTGAAAGCAATGAAATAAAACTTCAAATCAGATTAAAATATTATTTAAAAACATTTGTATAAAAGTTTTCTAAGATATTTTCTAATCTTGACAATAAAGGAATATTTTATTAATATATAATTGGATGAATTAAAATGTAACATTTTTTTTTAAAGAATAATAGCTCTATATAATTTTTTTATAGTAACATTAGAGAGACTTTACAAATATAACAGAAAGAAAACATTTCAGAAATCATTAACTAGACCATTTAATAATTCAGTACATGAACAGTGAATATACAAAATACATATATTACAAAAATAACTTTGTTTTTTAGTCTCTATGGAAATAATATCATATTACTCAAAGAGATGTAAACAACATTTTGTACTTAATACATTTAACTTTAATCTCAATCAAAATAACATATTAATGATATTACAATTAATTAATAAAGTTATGATCTTTTTAGATCATAAATTTATTAAAAGTAAAGAGAATATTCAGAAGCCAAGTATGTATAGGAGTAAGAATAAAGAAATATATATTTAGAAAAACGTAACATTTTTAAAATACAGATATCTAAATGTGGTTAAAATGGGTCAAATCAAATTAAATACTACATCGAAATGGGATAATAAAAATATATTTTGTGAATTTAACTGGTTAAAAATGGAAAGTACATCATTATTACACTTTAGTATTATCTGTGAAAAAAAAAAAAAAAAAAAAATCAGTTTTATATAAAAACATTCTAATATATAATTTAAATCTTGATTAAAAATGTAATATATTTTAAAGGTTTTCACAATATGAAAGATCTAAAAAAGTATAAATAGGTTTTGTTCTTGTCATGTTAAAAAAAAAAAATGTTATATTTTAAAATATGGAATGTTTAAGCATCATTTGCAAAACATACTAAATACATGCATAATTAATCAAAATAGATGCACTAAATGACATATGAATGAAAATATTGCACAAAATAAAAGAAAAATGGCAAGAGACATTTTGTTTTCTACACAGGAACTTTTTCACATTTTTTCATTTTTTTTTTTTTTTTTTTTTTTTGCTATACATTCAGAAATGTATAGCAGAAAAAATGAAGTTTAAAAGAATATTAACAAGGCTACAAATATCCTTAACAGTAAATATAAAGAACAATCCTTTACAATTGAATTTCTTTTGTTCTAATATCTTTTCAAACCAATTTATTTTTTGAAGAGCAACAAGGAGTTTAACAATCACTAGGAAAATCGTTTTGTAGACACAGTAAGGTAAAATAATTCAAGGGATGATTTATTGAGTGAGAAAAAAGGCAAAATTTGATTTGTAATTATTTCGTTGGTTTACACTGTCAAAAGATTCTTTAAAGATAAAAATATAATAAAAATTGTTGTTGAAATTCAGCTTTCAAAGAGAATAATACTGCATAAAGTGAATTTCAACATGGTGTTATTGATTAAAAACAGTTATAATTTTAAAATGTAATATTGAAATATGCCATAAATATATAATATAATTTTAATATTGATACATTGCTAAGCCCCTAAAAGGGACATAGGAAATCATCATTCATATATTTGCCTTTTCAAAATATCTAAATTTCTCAATAAACACAAACTTAAAATGTATTTCATATAATCAAATAATTACAATTATAAATAGCTATGGAGTTTTTAAAAATTTTAAATTTATTTTATTAAATATTTCACATTATTCTATAAATAGAATAATATGAAAGTATATGTCAATATATAGTTCTGAAAGGTATCAAATAACACAACATAAAATAACAAACAATACTTTACAAATAACACCAAATGAAACTTCGTGTAAAATTATTTACATATATAAATCTAACAAACTTGCACTATATAACTCTCATGTTCTTTAATAATATTAGAAGACTTATTATATTAAGGGTCATATATAAATAATATTCAAGCATTCATAAAAGAAAAAGTATTAATAAATTTGAATAATTTTTTTTTTTCATTATTTTTGAATTTCAAGTTTGTTTCTTTATTCAATTGGGGATAAATGAAAATAAAATTTTTAGTTTGAAAATAGGTCGCTTAAAAATTTATTGAAAAAAATTCAAACTTTCAAAAAGAAAATGGTTGGATTTCTTACTTTCTTTAGAAATTCGATTTAGAAATATTGCATACAAAAAACTTCCTTATATATTCAGCGCATTGTTCTTTTATAAATAAATTTTATTTACTTCTAAATTTAACTATTGCAACATTTTTCAATTAATGAAGCAGGAATTATTTGTATTGAGTTCTCAGAATATAGACAGTACTGTGTAAAAAAATAATCAATATATTAAATATTTTAAATAAGTATTAGTAGTGCAATTCAGAAAGATAAATAAATTTTTCAAATGAAAACTGCTCAGTAATGCAACATCAGAAATTTGTTTTTTAGGGAAATGATGATTGCAATCATATTACTTGTTAGTTATTCAAGACTTTTGTTAGGTGTGCACCCTTTTAGTGAAAATTAAAAATCGATCATTGCTCATTGTTCAATTCTAAAATAATAGAATAGAAACATCTACTCTTCAACACAGGCATTACTTTTTCATCCTTAGATGACTAGTAAGATTAATTTGATTCAAAATACTATTCCCTAACAATAAGCTCACAAATAGAACAAATTAAGTTATTTATAAAAACGGAATGATCATTCATTAAAAACGAACTTGATTTACAATCCTTTTGAATCATTTTCCTAGGAATTTGAATCTTTTGTTTCTTGATCTAAGGAAACATTTTAAATAAGGTTTTGCAATATTACAGTCTTACTCTGTGTGTCCTAATGTTAATTGATACTAACACAAAATGTGATAGAAAGAGTAAATTAATCGATTGTCCATAAAGAAATGGAAACGCCTCATTCGTCAAAATTTTAATGATATATTAACCCAATACTTACCCATCTAAAAAGGTATCATTGCAGTTTTTGAGATTTACTAATAAAAGAAGAAACACAAGGTTAAAATTCTATTATGCATGTGCTTAAAGAGCCTTCAGATGATTTACATTTAACTTCAATTGCTTCCTCTATAAAAATAAGGGTAGTACATATACTAGTATTGCCATTACACATTAAATTTGCAATGAAACATAGGAAGTTTTAATTTCTCATCTTAGAATTATCAAAAATATAGCTTCACTAAATTACAAAATTTAGTTAACATTGCTATAAAAAATATGTTGTTTTAATCCTAATAAATTATCAATTAGAACACGTGTAACAGGTGCTATGCAAATACCCATCCATAAAATCAGTGCAATTAAAAGAAATGGACTTGAAGATTTTTAGCATATAATTAACTCCTGTACAGACAAAAATAACTTGCATTTTTTAATGCTCATTAATGAACTTTTAAAATCTTTTTTCTTTTTTTTTTTACCTTTTAAAGTAAATTTTTCATTCCAAAGTAGAATGTAACATCTACCCTTGATGCATTTTTATCAGAAAATTGCTACATAGAACCATACATTAAAAAACAATTTATATTATTTAAAATAAATAGGAGAATTAGATAAAAAATTTGATTTTAAAAATATCATAGAATTATTCAACATTTCATGCCATAGTGAAAGCTCTATAATTCACTATGGCTTATACTTCTAAAGTATATACAGCTGCTCCCTCACTAGGTTTTGTTACAAACATAGCACAATTAACATCAATGCCTGGGCATTCCTCTACTCTCTTTTCATAAAAATTTTTCTTTACAAATTCCATAAAGTGGTCCACATTATTTTTCATAACCAGAGAAACGCAGCATCCACCCCATCTGAAATAAAAACTTTTAGTTGATAAAACTATAAAGCTAATAAAAGAATGAAAGAAAATGTTTTGTTATGGAAAATAAGAAAACATTTTAAATGCTTTAGTTATTAATTAAATGATTATTTAAAATAATTATAAAAAGTGCCTGAAATAATGAAAGATAAAAAATTTATTTTTCAATAACTAATATTATTCATGCTCTTCAGTATTACCATACATGTTACATACCTTTTATATTTAAATGTTTTGCAGTATTCATAATGAAATTGGAACATACCAACATACCAGAACACAAAATGATAAGAAAAATAATAAAAATCTTTTTTTTTTTTTTTTTTTTCAACATAAAATGTGAAATATTGTTTGTGGCAAATAGATTAATATGGAATTATAATAATATTTTTCAAAATTCTAATTAGGCTAAGAAGACAGCATGCATTGAAAAGATTCATATGCTCTTGACAAAAGTTATCCACAGTAGTATGTATGAAAACATTCTTTGTGTAAAAGAAGCATTAAAACAAAACTATTTTTATTTGTTTTTCAATTTCAAGCTAATTTTTACTCAAAGATTATCATTGTTACTTGTTAAGAAGCTTTTTGAAGTTTTTAGCTGATAATAATTACAATCATAAATAACAGTGTTATCAATAACAGATTTCATTAATTCACAACTTTGAGAAGGAAAAAAAAATTCTAATTTACATTTCTGCTGATTGTACAAATAAGAATTAATTAAATAACAATTCGGCAAAATTTAAACCAGCTTGAAAATTCGTTTATTTTTTAAAAATAAACAGCTGACAACATATATTTTTTTATGTTACAAAACATGCACTTGATGGGTTAGATGTGAATGTTGAAATAATTATATGGGTGCAGTCAGGTCCTAAAAATTGTGATGTATTGTTAGTCATATATCGGCATATGCATATAAAGAACACAGCACATCAATACAGAAACCAAAGGAGAACTGACAAGGAATGATTTAGAAACACGATTCATTTTGCACAGCAAAAGCCATTACTGATATTTGCAACAAGTAAACTAAAAAACCATCATAAAAAAGCAATACAAAAACTCTGAAATGCCTCACATTCAGACCTCTATAAAAAGATAGAAGAAGAAATTGTTCAAGATCCGAAGTGTGAATAAGTTACAGCAATGAAACTGAAAATCAATAGATAAATACAAATATCAAAAAGCTGAACGACAAGAACTGCAATGGCAAATAAAAAAGAAAGCAACATTTTATACAAAAACAGGGTGTGAAACATGTTGTCCAAGAAATCCATATAACTTAATTTATAATTTTACGAAATTTTACCCAAAAGAAATTAATTAGAACACCCTGAGAATAGCTTTATCAAGGAATATGTACCCACAGAATGTAATAAACCATATTATTTTGGCTTGCTAGATGACAGGATTAAAGTCAAAGGCAGTTCAATTATATATTTTAAGAATAATATGTAAGAGCATAATATATATTGATAGTTTATCAGAAAAAAGCCTCAAAAAAAAAAAAAAAAAACATTCACATTTGATTTGTTTAAGAGTAACTACTACAATCACACTAAAATATAAAATGTACTTTTTTCTTCTGTTTGTATATTCATATGAAAGTAGCAGAAATGTGAAAAAAAAAAAAAAAGAAATGTCTTTTAAATTAATCAATATAAAATACTCATTACTATTCAGAAAAAAAAAATAGAGGTACAAAAATACAGTATCATTAACAGCATATTTTAATTTACAGGTATGTTTGTCAAGAATACATACACATGATTTCTCTAGGAAAAATTTAATTGTTTTTTGACCGAATGAATAAGAAAATTAATTTTATTCCTTTCTATTTTAGTCATAGAAATATGATAAAAGTATTTGTTAAGGCAAATATTTCGTATAATTTCTTTATTCTTATGAAAAATTTCCAACAATTCATTTTTAAATATAGCCCGATATTAGCAAAGCTTTTTAAAACTTTAGTAATTTTATAATAATTTGAAAGTATTTTTAATGTTTTTGACATCTATCAATGTTTGAACAAAAAAATTTTATACTTCAATAAAGGATTAAGCTAAAAAAAAAAATCATTGAATTCCATGAACATATTTAATTGCAATATTTTTAATATAAGATAAAAATTATTCAGATATACTTAACATAAGAAATTATTTCCATATACTTCATTAGAATGATAAAAGAACAGTTGTTAACTAAAAATTGAAAACATTTCCTCAATATAACTCTGAATAAATTTAAGATAAGTATAAATATTTTTACTTAACCAGAATTATTTACTATTACTATTAAATTACTTTACCGGTATACTGTACCATGCACTTGTATTTGCTATTTAGTTATTTTACCACTATCATTTTGTTCTACTTACATGAAGATGTCATTAAAAATACACACACCTTTATATGTTATATAGATTTTTACATTGTAAACCACTAAAATAATAAAATTCCTCATTTTAAAGATTTAGATTCCAAATTTAACAAATATTATTTCAAACTTATAAAATTTTGAAGTACTTCAGTTAAAAATTCCAATAAGTACATAAAAAATAATACATATTAATACATACAGATTTAAGGAAATTTAAATATTCCAAGAAAAAATTTAAATAATAGCAAAAATGAAAAATACCAATGTTCAGAAATAATGTTTCCAATTCAAAAGAATTTGTATACATACCCAGCTCCTGTTAATCTAGATCCAATAGCTCCAGCATCAAGAGCAGTTTTAACTAATTCATCAAGAATAGGATGACTACATTCATAAAGATCTCGGCAACTTTGATGGCTTTCATTCATAAGACGGCCAAGCTCATGCACTTCATTATTATCTCTTTCACAGATTGCTTTAAACTTTCTTACACGAGCAGCTTCTTCAAATACATGTTTGGCACGGTCAAGCAACTAAAATTGAATAAAATGGCATTGTATTTGTGTTTTTAGAACTGGGCCTTTTTATATAGTTAAATTAATTACTCAGGATAAAAGGATCATAGATAGGATCATAAATAGGTATAAAATATTTGAAATGTATCTTATTTATGATTGATGATCATGCAACATTTCAACTTTATTTTCCCATTATCAAATGATGCTGAAAATAAATATTTTCAAGTAAATATCCAAACAAAGATCATGTGATAATAATAATAACGACTACAAGATGGATGAATATCAAATTACTGAATGCTTCTTCTGAGATACAAGGCTTATCTGAACATAGTTAAATTTTATTCATATCTCTCTTCTTGGGATAAATGGTTCCACTTTTTTATTTTTATCTCCTTTTTGGGATAAAATATAACACATGTATAACAGACTATAGATAGAGAAATATGAGAAAGTGGAATGAATCATTTGTACTGTGCATTTGAGTTATACAACATTAATATTATTAGGAAGGATATAACACATACATTTTAAAATTAAATGTTTTATCAGAATTGTATCATATTCTATCATTTATTATCTGTTAGAATAGAAAAAAATATTTTGAATGTGTATTCCCTTTATTCCTATGTCAGTTAAAGAAATGAAGTCGGGTTCCAATATAAAACCATAACAAGTATTCAGTGTGCTTTGACAGTTCATATTAAAAACCAGTAATTTTTTGGCAATAAAAATCCCAAGTTTAAGATGTTGTATAAAATTCAATTAAGAAGTTTTTAGAACTGGTATGACAAAAAATTTTTTTGCAAAAGATGGCAAGTTTATTATTTTTTAAAGAAAGTTTGTCAGTGATGAATTTAGGCCATAATTAATCAATGGATAAATTGTTTTCTTTTGAACCTTGGATAAAGAAAGCACAATATATCTACTTCAAACAAAACTAAAAACCCACCCGAGATTTATGCTTCTAAAAATTACTTCACCTATTTCTTATAATCAAAAGTTTCCTCCCTTTACAAATAATTTATACAATAAAACATAAGCTTTTAAGTTTTTCAATTGAAAACAATTAGAATACATAATTTTAGAAACCAATTGTGGTAAAATATAAGCAAATAGCTATTGCATAACAATTGTAGATATAGAATGTTATTACATGAATCTGATAGGCATATTCCCAATAACTTTGTCCAGAACATCCATATTTTAAAAAAGTACTAAAATTGTTATGGATTTTGTAAACATTAAATACAGTTTAAGAAATTAAAATACTTATCCTTTCTCAAAAAAAAATAAAATTAAGAATTATTATTTCATTTTTATGAACTATTTTCTAAACAGATGTTTCACATTACAGTTACATTAAATAATATAGAGAAGCATAAATTTATTTCAGTAAAAGTTTAAAAGGCTTGAGTATTATATTACAATACTATATATATAGTAATGTATAACAGTAATTGGTTCAAGTGAACAACTTTACATAAATTATTACTCTTATTTAAATAAACCAAATAACATTTCAACAACCTATAGCATTTTTGAAGTCATTTATAATATATGCTTATAATTCAGAATTTTACATTAAATAAGCCTTAAAAAGATTTATATACATTTCTTAGGTAAAATACCTCATTGAAACCAAGTTTTGCTTTTTTTAACTTTTAATTTTATAAATTCTTTTACAAAATTTATATTTTGTTAAGGTATTTCTGTACAATTCTTGCTTTTGGTTGTACACATGCCACTGTTATCTAATTTTAAAAATGCAAACAAAAACAGATAATCAATATTGATTACCAAATCCTATATGAAAATTACACTGAACATTAAATGAAATTTGATTTATCATTGATTTATGCCCAATCAATAAAATCTAAAGATCATTATTCAATTAAAAAATTGCATAAATATATTGAAAGATTATTCTTCATAATCTTTAAATCATTATTTACTAGTTTTTTAAAGGTTGTGAAAGTAAAATTAACAAAATCCAAAGAAATGACTCAAAAACTTAAAAACAATTCAATTAATTTTTTAATACTATAACCTCATAAGGATTATGCTATTATTAAACTAATTGTTATTTTTACAATCCTACTTTAGTTATTGATAATAATTCAATAAGAGTAACAACATTTACAAAATGATGTATCCCAAATTTTAGAATTAATAACTTTTTTATATTATTTTTTTTCTACTGCTATTTAAAATTTCGTTTTACATGAGAATTTATTTCTAAAACAGCATATTTTAAATCATCTTATTTTAGTTATTTCAAATCATCAATACATTTTTAAACATTTTATCTATTTTCATCAATGCCACATTTTTTAAAAAATTGATTTAATACTTGATCTCCTATTTTTAAAAAGAACCAAATCAAATTTATATAATCTAGAATACAATGCTTCAGCATAAGATAGAAGCAATTTATAAAAACTGAAATTAACCACAATAAACAGTTGATTTATAATATAATGTTTCCTTTAATATAATGCTTCAAATGAAATAAAACATTAGTGTAAAGAGGAGCAAAAAACATAAGATAACAAATTCTATCGAGTTCAACCTGACAATTAAGAGCAAGTATATACTTATTGAAAAATATAATTCTTAAAACATTTAAAATGATAGAAATTTGTTTCTTAAAAAATAAATAATATATTTTCCCTAATGTTTAGCTTTCTAACTATAAGAATAAAATCAATAAATATTCATCTCAGCTTAGGCCCTATTGAATCAATTCTATCTTGTGAAGTGCATCCAGTTTTGAAGAAACCCTATAATAATGTATTTATAGTAAAAAGTGACTGTCAGCCTAGTTAAAAACATAATCTATAACATTCATTAAACAATGAGCCTGGTGGAATTAAGAAGTATAAAATTATTCTTTTTAAATACTTAGTTCTCTTCGGATAAGTTAAAAATATGCAAAAGCACTACATTCTATTTCAATGAACTATTTTAAATAAAAACATTTTGCAATGTGTTAATTTTAAACAAAAATTTAACAAGCTTTGTTATAAATGGACAATCTAATAATGCACCAAATCATGCAGCATAAACTAATTCAATTTTTACCTGAAAGCTTTCTAAATGACGGGTATTGTCACTCAATATTGTCATAAATTCATCATCAGTAATATCAAGTATTGAGCATAATTCATTTCTTGAGTATGATTTCTGAGAAAGATCATGTTCAATTACAGATTTCATGTCAGATATATCTTTCTCAAGAAGCACTGGAATTTCAGCAAGTTTCTGGACTTCTTGCCATTCAAAACCATGCTTTTTGGCTAAAACCTAAAATAAATATATCTTTTCAACAAAGAAAAACAAAGAAATTTGTTTTAAATAAATTTCAAATTGCAATTATATAATAAATAATATAAACTTATTTTACTATATCCTAAAAAAAGAAATTATACATAGAGAAACTTAAAATGCAGATATATTTATACAAACACATAGAAATTTATTGAAATTCATGGACAAACTTGTTAGTTTTACAAGCTATATTTTAAATAATCTGCTTTGCTATATTTTAACAAGCATGAGAATATAACTAATCTATAAAAATTCATTAAAAAGAAAAAGCCTTGCTTAAAATTGCAAAAATATAAAATCAGAAAACATGAACTTGTATTAGAAAATTCAAAAAAATCACTATGAATACATTTTAAGCCAATAGCCTTAAAGCTATTCTAATTTTATGCAGTTGTTGCTAGAAAAAGTAAATCTGTTTGAATAAGTTAATAAACTTTTTCTGTAATGAATATTAGCAAATCAGTTTTGCACTTTAGAAAATTAAGCCAAATACTAGAACATTTATAAAATAAATGCAATGCTATGTATCAAATTCTTTATTACTTTTTAATGTAAAATATTATTTATTTTTTATTATGTTGCTTTTACATATAAACATCTGTACACATTATTTTTAATATATACATAAGTTTTTCCCCAGTCCACCATACAATGAAAATATGAAGTTCTTCAACAAAATCTGTACACCCTAATCAAAAACTAATACTTTTCATTGGTAGTATTTTTTTTTTCAAATATTAATTTGAAAAAATTACTACTCAAAAGAAAATTACTATTATGGTAAGGCAATTACAATTAATCGTTGTAACAATTCAAGTTTCAATTTGAAATCACCTTAAAAAAAACGATGAAAAGCAGTAGTAATTGTACTGAAATTTTTAAACTATTGTAGATTTTTAAAGAAGGTTTGTTTATATGAAGTTAAAACTCATTTTTTAATAAATCTGAAGCCATCAAATTAATGAGTAAAAAAATAATAAAATTATAACTCAAAGAGTGCAATTAAAACAGCGTGCTTTTCAAAAACAAAACTACATTTTCAAATGCCATACACAAACTAGATAACATAAAAATTATGAATATAAATTAAATCTGAAATAATGTGTTTTTATAAATAACAAGACCTAAGAAAAATTTTTACATTTCTATTCAAATTTAATATGAAGTATGATCTTATATTGGAATCTAAAAATCCAACTTTTCAGTTACAAATATAAAATATAGTTATAAAATTTACATATTAAATGAAATGCATGCAGTCAATTATTAAACTGCTTTTTTTCAGTAAAAAATAAAAAAAAAATGCTGAAATTTAAATATTATTTTTCATAGCAAATATTTTTATTCTAAGTTTAGTTAATAACTATTTAATATGAATTAAATTTGATATTAAATATATTAATCTTAGAATGAATTAATTTTCTAGAGATTACCACATCTGGTGAAACAGCAGAAATAAAATGAAAATCCATTTACTTTTGCAGCTAGTCGACATTCAATAACTCTTCTATTGAACTGGGATGTTGCTGCTTTATTCATAGCCACACAACTGTTGCTGACAACAAATACCACATCTAATGGAAGTGGAACATTTGATGTTCTAATTGGGTTGAATTCAATCAACTTTGCTTTACCTGAAAATATACAATGGGCAAAAAGTATTAGATATGGAATGAGCATTAGATATGAAAATAATAGTAATACTGCCTTAAGATAAATTTTGAAATACTTAGTATTTAAATTTTGAATATGATGCTTAAACATAAATTTTCAATAAGACAAAAGGTAAATTGAAATAGTTCTTTATTTATTTAGACAAATGCTAAAAAAAAAATATTTTCATACTAGCAAATATAACCAAATATAATTCTGCTCTAGTAAATAAAATATAGTATGGTGGGAAAAAGTTAGAGACTACCACTGAAATTCTCAGTCAAATAGATTTTTAAATTGATATAAAATATTGAAATTTCCATTAAACAGGCCTCTCAAAAATAGTTTACATTAAAATTCATTTAATATGCAAAATAAAATATCTGTAAAGTAAAAGAATAAAAATAATGTAACATCAGAATTTCCAACTTTCTTTAAAAGTTGTGCTTTCAAATGCTCCCATTGAACATTTCATAAGAATGAAATTATAATGTTTATACTTAATGTCGCGAATTTCGAATGGTTGTCCTTGCCAATTCGGAAAGCGATTAAAGCAAATCTTTGGACAAACAGAAGCAAGAAAAATTATTGTAATGTGAATGACAGGGCTAATAGAAGAAAGCAAGGCACAAGAAACGCATCAAAAGGAGGACAAAAGTATAATAATATATATATATATATATATATATATATATTTAAAACATGATTCTCGACCAAAATATAAATTTTTCAATTTACACATTTGTGTAAGGCTTATATTTTAAACTTTCTAAATTCATTTTCAATTTATTTCTATTTTTCATAGAACCAAGGTTATATCAATTTAAACTTTTCATGAAAGCTATTTTTAAAAACCGAATAGCCAGAAGTCGCACGGTGTGAATACGGTGGTTGTGGAACGATATGGGTTTCATATTTGGCGAAAAAGTCACGAAGAATCAATGCAATGTGAGCTGCCGCATTCAGTGTTTTCGGTACCAATCGAGATTTGATGCGTTTCAGGCAAAAAATAGAATTGACCGATCCAACATCATCAGCAAGGTCTCTAATTCTAAATCGATGGTTTGCAAGCACCAAATTTTTAATTTTTGGACGTGAGCTACGTCGGTTGAGATTGATGGTCGATCAGAGGGCTCTTCGTCTTTAAAGCGTTCTCTGCCTTCTTTGAACTATTTATACCACTTCTAAACATTTCTTTCCGATATAGGAATGCTCACCGAATGCCTTCTGCGACATTCTATACGTTTCCGCAGACAAAATTTAATGCAAGTTCTTTGCTCAATTAATTTAGACATTTAAAAAATCGCTGGAAATCAGTTTTAGCATCTCACAAAGCCAAGCTAACTCAAACACTAATGAATATTTTGACATCAAATTTCACACAGATGTCAAGAACAGTGCCAGCAGCCTAAAAAATTGAAATTCTATAAGCCCCGGGAATTTTAAATTGAAAATTGGTCTTACTTTTTGGACACAGTAGTATGTCACAAGATTGACTAATAAATATTTCAGTGAAAGCTACAAACATTTGCAATATTCTCAACATTGATAATATTCTATCATCAACAATAGAAAAAGGATAAAATATGAAAGTAAACTTATAATTACGCAATAGCAATTTTTCGTAATTGCAAATTTGTGTAAGAGAAGCGCTAATTACTGTTTTGCATAATCGCGCTGACGGCCTTTTTTTCCTGCTCTGATGAAATGAATGATAAAAAATTCGCCGCAATTACCTGTACCTAACTGTTTGACTCAGCCAAGTAATTATGACAGACAATAAAAAAGGCAGCAGTGCTTCAAAGTTTAGAAACTGGAATAAACGTCTCATTATCTAAACAAACTTTAGCCAGGGTTTTCTTTAATCGTCATATCTTTACTTGGTAGCATATACAACCATATCTTCAAACATGTGGAACTTGAGAATTTCCAAACTTGTGGAATTGATAGAATTATCAAAACTAAATTTGACAAAAGGTTCCATTCAAAGAAGATTAAAATTTGTTTCATCCAACATATTAAAAAACAGTTTATGGTGGAGACTAGCATTTAAGGAAGAAAAACATTTATTTTATAAACTCGATGATTTAAGATATTATTGGTGAAAAGAAACTACTCATATTCCATGCATATTCAAATGGATAAGTTTTAGTCATGGAGAGTTTTTAAGACAAATGTAAAAAAGTGATTTGCGTTATATAAAACCTAAAATGAACTTAATGGATTAACATATATTTTCTTGGCCAAAAAATAAATAAAATAAACTTCGAAAAGCAAAGTTTCAATTCAATAAAATTAGCTTCATTTTTAAAATAAGTAAATACTTAAAAAATTAAACTATTTACAACTTAATCGAAACATTTTAATTCGTTATTAGAATGCATTAATCTAGAATATTAATTAAAAATAAGATATTGGCATTAAATAGCATTTCTTGAAATACGAATGTCATTTAAAAACACGGGTTATATTAAATGATATAACATTACAGGTGAAATATTTGTGTCGCATTAACATAAACAGAACTAAATAAATACCAGATTCTGCTAAGAAACCAATAGCTTGATCCATGCCACCACCTTGTGTTCCTATATAACGTTCAGACACTGCACATGCTGAAGCTAGTTCACTTTTTTCCAAAAAAATTCTATAATGAAAAATATATATATATATTTGTATTCAGTCCGCCAATGTTGAAAATGTAAGTAAAAAGTTTTCTCATATTAGAGAACTTTTATAGTATGCAGAAAATAAATTATAAAAAATAATAGTAATAACCAGAATGTGATTAAAAATTATAGGACACTGTAAATAAGGCAAATTATAAAAGTAAAAAAATTAAACAAATTTGCTCATGTTTAAATTTTGAAAATTAATGTGCACATTTCAATAATTTTTTTTATTTACATAAGAAAAACAGATTATATCATATAACAATCAAGGTATGATATCATGATCATCAGAAAGGCTCTTTAGTGAAGGATGTTCAAAACCCATAAGCAAGATATTCTAATGAGGTAAGAATATTCTGATACGAGGCATGGCTCTCTCACAGTGAGATGTCATACATAAAACGAGACAGTTGATGAGTTACTGTAACAAGACCTGAAAACTGCCTTGGTACATTGGTTCAGGGATGGCCCTGTACCAATGTACCGAGGCAGTTTTCAGCTCTTGAATGGTTCTCAGTGGGAGAAGGTGAATTGTAATTTTCCTTGAGCGTGCTAAATAAGTTAAGTAGAATTTGAATCTCTAGATCTGATGGTCAATTTATCCTGTAAATAATCCCACTTTCAAGACAATCGTCGTCCACGTCAGTCTTGTGTAAACGGGCGTTATCATTCATAAAAACTATTTCATTCTTCATTATCTCCATAATTAGTGCCTGTAAAATATATGAAAATCCGGCCATCCAACAGGATATCTGAAGTAGAAGTTGAAGGAAATTGGAAACCTTGAAACATTACTTATATATGCACCATCTTTAAGAAATTAAGAATTGAAATCCCTTAAGTCATTTTAAAAATTACATTACAATAATCAATAATAAACTAAATAAATGAATCCAAAATAACTAAACGTACAGCAAAATTTTAACAATTTGTTTCTCCACTAAAGTATTATTAGAATTAATCCTCCACTCCTGAAAATGTCTTTCCCGGTTAATTTGAAGTAGATTTGATTTTATCTATTAATTTATGTTATTAATATTTTCTAATGACACTCTATTCATACTAGTACTTGATATTCTTTTATATAGAAAATATTTTTTATGTTGGTATATTTTACTGACAACTAGCACACCGATTACGGACTACCAATGGGGATAGACCAGTTAACCTCCTCATCTTAATTCATACAAATTTACGATTTTAATTGGCTGCTTAAGAGTAGTATAAAAATGCAAGATAAAGTTTAAAAAATTTAAAATATGGTACTCAAAAATTAAAAAATACTAAAAATAAATAAAAGTAAAATACAAAATAAAAAATTAAAACTAAAAAGAATTTAAGTTTAAATTCGGTACAATTAGGAACCAGTTGTCGATGCCACAAAACTATTGAAGATATAATTTTGATAATAAAGGGTATGCTGAACTTGCTAAGCTTTAAAATTTCGATTACAAGCAACATATTAAGAGGTTTATCAATTTCAGAAAATCGTGTATTTTTGAGCATTTCTGTTTGGAATGGTAAATTTGTTCTTAATATCGATTATAATTCTTAAATTTAGGATTTTTTTTTTTTTGTTGCAAGTAAGAAAAACAGATTTAAAAAGTATTTAACGCCCTATACAAAAGTATTCGATACATTCTGCATAAAAAAAATTACAAAACTTCTAATGCTATGTTGATCTTATGAATAGTTTTGATATATATTAAGCATTAAATTTTCTTGATTTATTCTCATTTTCATTTTGTTTACTTACATTTACTATGCGAAAGCAAGATTTTCTTCGATTTTTTTTTAAGGAAGTAATAAAACAGAAGTTATAATCGACATTATAACTTCCGTTTTAATGTTTTATAAAAAGCAAATAATGAGATCGCTGTCGTGTTTCAAACAATTTTGAGCATTAAATGATAACTAGAGATTTATATTCAATGCTGTATATTCAAGATCAACATCTCTTTCAAATATGGATTTGCCTTTTGATCATAATACAACCACGTCTTTTATTTTTATGTATCAATATACGTACTTATTTAAAGTGCCGTTCACTAACATGTACATCCCTACTATAAAGTAATTTCATTTTATTCCACAATGACTCAGAAGCATAGTTATAACAAAAAAAAAAATATGTGGGTTTCATACAAAACTTTTCTTTTTGCAATAAGTTACTAAAATTTCGATTTGCGGTTAAAATTCCTGGTATTCCAAAATTCGAATCTTCTTTTTTTGCATCAAAAGCAAGTTATTTCTTGTTTCTTCACTGATTCATGGTTCTTTCTTTCTATATTATTCTTCCCAAATTAATCACAATAAACATTATTTCAGAGTTCGAAGAACGGTTTCAACAATCGAATTTTTCTGAAGAAATCATTTAAATTTTCATTATTTGTTTAATAATTAATTTATTAACACCTTACTTAGAATGCTTGATTATTAAGCGAGGAATTCTATTTATTTTGGCAGTGTTCTTTTCAGAAACGAATCATTAAGTCTTTGTTCTTAATTTAATCATTTTATTTTTGTGCCAATACCATCATTTTTCTTTAATCTTAAATATTTTTAATACTACATTTTCACAATGAAATGAGATGTTAATTATTTAAGTTATCCAGAAAGGTATCGGAGCAAGCTTACAACAAAAGATATAATTTTATACTAATTATATTTAAAGTAATCTTTTAATAATAAATTTGGAATAAACGAAATTAAATTTAATTACCGTCAGACATTAAATATAAAATTACTCTTCAATTGATACAGGTAGATTTTTACAAGACTAAAATAAATTACGCGTTATTTATTTTACGTTCACTGATTGCGTTTACTTACTAGTATGTTATAACAAATTTCAAGAAATTATGCACGGTATTCACTTACGATTCAATGCGAATTAAAACTGACAACTTATACAATAAACTAGAGACTTATTGTAAATTTTTTCAAAACGAAAGATGACTGAATGTTTAGAATTTTTTATGATTAATTAAAAAATTGGTAGTAAATCCACAATAAATAACACGAATACTAAACTATGAATCGTTAAATTCATAAAGTTTGAAATGTAAAAACAAATACTTAAATGTTAAAACAAACTAACGTCCTGTTTGAAATTCATTGGTATAATTTATAAAACATATTGATACTGAAAAATAGAATAAATATATTTAATTTTCCATAAATTTATTATGCAAAAAATTGCATATATCCCTCTATTTTCGGTTAGACAGTGTTATATTTTATTATAAATAACGTTTGTTATTTTTAATTATAGATTTGGGATAATCAAATTTTTTTGCTTTCAAATCATTTGTAGCATTTATTTTATAACACATCAAGCACAATTTTATAATCAAATAATTTTAAGGATAGGTTTATAAAGATTTTAATTGGTGCTTATTAGGTGTTATTTATAATTCATTTTTTTTTTTATTAACGTAAGAAATTAAAGTTTTAGCATAACAAGTTTATAATATAATTCTACGCGTTTACATATTGTTTTTATTGCCAATTTCCTGTGAATTAGAAAAATAATTGCGTCTATTTAAAGATTACAATGAATTAAATCAAAATGTTATTTGACACAAGAGGATCTAATAATGACTAATCATTTTTACGCAAACATCTTGAAACTTCTTTAAGATTGGTTAATATGCTTACTATGCGGGAAACAAAATCTCATTTTAGTTTAAGTGTTTTAATATATGTTCAATTCATCAAACCCAAAATATCACATTTATTTATAGCTCTGTATTTTTTTAAATTCAAAAATTTCAACTTTATGTAAACCGCATCAACTATCAATAAACTTTTTGAAACTAAATCTGCTTTGTTAAAAGGTACAACGTTTTTCGCAATTACATCAGTATCACAACACCATTTAGATTCCACGGAAACATTCTGCCATTCATAATGTTTCATTTCGTCATTTAACTAAATTTGATATTTCAAAATTCCAGTTGTTAAATTCGTTCAATAGAACTGTATGCACATATTTGTATGTGAAATGAATGTATTGAAATTTCAGTCAATTACTGAAATTACAGTTGTGATTTAATTAAATTTTTCACTTGAATAACATCAAAGCAAAGTTGACTTAACAATAAATGCACTGAGGTAGTAGGCAAAAAATGCGAAGGAGGTCTTTACGTAATCTTTTTTTTTTAAATTTAGATAAATGTATAAAATATATTTATTTAAAAATAAAATTTATACATTTAATATTATTATACATTTATTTGAAGTAGAATTTTAAATTGGCCCACGGCGAGTATTCATAGTATTCAATGATAAATACGCCACTGCAACAAATGACACTTTTTGGGTATAAAACTAGTTTAACAGAAAAATGTAATAAAATTATTTTTAACTGTGAATTTTATTTTTGTCGGCAAATGAAAGTTATCATTCCGTCATTGAAGATTTTATATATCATTATAGTGACGATAACTCCATGAGTTAAGTCGGTTATTTTAGCAGCTCAATTAAATAAATGAATGAACGCATAGTGAAGGACAAGATTTAAAATTCAGCGTTCAAGTCATTGTGATGGCTTGCACAAATTCCTTATTAACTTAAGTAAAGAGTTTTAAAACATAAGAATTTACGCATAACTTTATTTTGGGGCTTAAATGAGACTGGGAGCTTTAATGAACTTTATGTTCACGATTGCGGAAGAAAAACAGATCGTATAATGAATTAATTCGTGAGTTTCATTTTGAGTTCACAACGTGATTTAGTCATTAATTTTCTGTTACGCCTGTCCTAATTTAACTGTGCCAGTGGTTCTCAAACTTTTTGAAAGCGGAACGCATTTAAAAACTTACAAATAATTGTAGGCGCACTATATACAAATTTCTAACAAATGAGCATTTGCTACTCACAGTTTTATATCCGATTGGTCAACTCCCACAGACCACTTTTTAAAGACGGCGGAATCTCGGAGGCTGCAACGGACATTTTTTAACATTGAAAATTATATAGATTCTAGGGCTCCTAGTAGTCAACCATGGAAATTATCGCTCCTAGTTTCTCGGAAACCGTCTTGGACGTATTATTGGTGTTTGGCGACTTTTTATTTAAATAATTAAAACACACACACACACAATCAGAAAGGTTAATTGTAATAAAAAGCTTTGAACGGTAAAACTGACAAGAAATGAGTTGCTACATTTTTTTTTTTTTTTTTTATATATATATATATATCTGGGCCCACATACTTCTTTAGAATACCAGAGAGCGCACTCGGAAATCCCCGAGCCCTGTCGCACCCTTTGAGAACCACTGAGCTGTTGGTGTTTTAAATTTTATCTACTGTTTACTATCCATTTACCACTATCTATTATATACTATCTAGTTACCACTATCTACTGTTTGCGTTTAAATTTTATTACTATTGTAAATAACTGTGAGCAATTAGTATAAGCATATAAAAATAAAAATAAAAATAATAAAAACCGCAACACACCAGACAAGTTAATAAATATCTTATTTACTCAAATTTAATACTAATACTTTTCAAAATATGTAAAATATACAACACGAAGTAAATTTAATTCTACTGAAAACCGGTTTTCCTCCGGCATACGCATATATCGATAAGAATTAAAGATTTCGTAAACTTGGCTTTGTAGTGAGGTTGAGTAACATTTTTAGCATCTCATTTACACTTTGGCCAATAGAATTTTATTGGGTGCTGATAATAATGTTTCCCAACTTAATTTTGATAATTCTGCATCTTTTGCCCAATGGATAACTAGATATGCATGCTCTCCATTGTATTTTTGAGATAAAATTTAAGATATGAACCTTTTCAAGTGACTAATGTTTGTCATTATCTAATGGCAAGATACATATTCATATTATAAGCAAAATTTTATATTTTAATTCAATACTTCTAACTTTCACAATCAATAGATTTAATATTCACTGTTACACAACATCACACATTTTAATAGTATTACAAGAAATTTTTAAAAAAATGTTTTTTATTCATTTATATCAGAATATTTTTGAATATAGGATGAAATTCTATTGATTATTAAAATATTACACTGAAATATAAGCAATGCAAATCAATTTGATGTCACTTTTAGCGAACTAAATTGATTGCTTCCTATGAACATTTTGGAAGAGATTATTATTAAATTATATATTATATTAATTAAAATTATTATTATCTTTAAATTATTACATTGTTTTTTCAAATAAGACATTAACTGCCAAAATGGTACTGCATCACTCAAATAGATATCAGTACCATAGTCTCTTTTTTAAATAAGAATAACAATTAGTTGAAAAGGTTTATAACATGAGAAAAGTAAAAAACTATTTTAATAAAAAATAAAATTAAATAATTGTTAAAAATCAAAGAATTTTACCCAGTTTTATAACTTTTTCTTTTTGTAGTTACATTATTAAAACACATACAATTAAAACATTTTACTTTCTTTACCCAGGGGGAAAAAATAAGAATTTTTCTAAACAAGTGCTATGTTTTTATAAGAATACAAGTTATTATTTTTCTTCTATGGGTTAATATAATACATAAAGTAGGAAATTGTACAATTTGAAAAAAAAAAAAAAAAAAAACACACACACTTTCATCTGATATATCAGAGAAGTTAAAAATCATAAAATAACTCAACCAATTTACCTATTAACGTAAGTGGTTGCCAATGCACTAGCACATACTAAGGCACTAGAACTTGAAAGGCCAGCAGATGGTGGTACAGTACCCCTTACCAAAACATCCATACCAATTCTGTTGGTTTCACAATATTCTACCAAACCTTTATATCCACAGAGAAAATAATAATACCATTGAGGAGATGAGGTATCAATTTTTAAATCTTGAATTGATGTAGAAAATTTTTTGTACTTTTCAGAATCAAAATTAACAAGGTTTAAAATTTTTTGTTATTGATTTTGACAGCTAGAACTATATCTTGTTCAATAGCCATGGGCAATACAGCAAATCCACAATAATCAATATGTTCACCAATTAGGTTCACCCTACCTGGAACTCTAGTAAAAGCTAGGAGGAGCACCAAAATGATGTTCAAAACATTTTGCTATCTCAGAATAAATCATCTTTTCATCAGAAATATTCAAAGGCTTAATGGGTGGATAATCCATGGTCAATCTGAAAATAAATAAATATTTTAAAGCAATATTAAGTTGTATCAAATATTTATAACTCAAAAGCACAGTTAACTGATAATCAATTTTTAGAATAGAGAATGTAAAAGAAAGACAGAATAATAAGCCTATTAGCATTTTAAAACTATTTAATCGATGATATATATGGCCGGTGTCTTAAAGGATCCATACTTATTTATGTGTTATATATGGGACCAAAGTATTGATTTGAATGTAATTAATCAGATTTAAATACAAGATGATTGAGTTCAAACACACAAGTACCAACATCTTATCAAATCATTGCAGTAGTGAAGGCATACAAGGAAATGGAATATTTATATAAATGTAGAGGTAATCGAAAAGTTTTAGAATATTTAAAAAATTAATAACTTGTGATGTTTTAATAGTAGCACAATCAATATAGAAATGCATTGGAAAACTTAAGAGACCTTTTTGAGATTTAAAAAAACTCATAATTTTAGTTACACTTGTGACCCTGGGCACTTATCCAACATCATTTTTTTTTTCATAGTTAAAATAACATGCAAGTCTATAAGGTAATATAGTTATCTATCTTAAATTAGTCACAAATAATTTTCAAGCATTGCCAGGAGTTTATATTATAAACAATATTAGCAGTATATTATTTAATATGGCTGTAACCTAATAAGATCTGTTCAAATAAAATGAACATTAAATATTAACATAAAATCTTTGTGATTTCATTGAAATAATAAGATTAAGTATTATACTGTCACATTGTAGACAGAGCTTTTGAAGAACACACCAGCATTATTTAGCCCTTGTGACAAACAATTTATCATGCATTAATGGTTTTTATCAAATGCAATACTAATAGGATAATAGTTAACACAAAAAAGTATAATGAGAGACGTTTATTTAGATACTTATATAACATTTCAAGATATATGTATTACTAATACATTCTGGTAAAAGACTGTAGTTTTAGCCAAAAAAAATGTTTTAAGGGCAGATAATAATAATAATAAAGTGAGAGGAAAAAGTGCAAACTTTACTCTAATTTTAAAAAGTTTAGTTTTTGAGAGTTAAAAATAAAAGTATATTCCAAAATATAAATATGTTTCAATTTTAAAGATAAGGCTATTATAGATTTTTAAAAATTGGGTAGTTAATTTGAATAAATAGGAAAGCGAACATTTTTTTTTTTTATACTATGAAAAATATTTTAAAACAAATTCCTTTAAAGTATTAAAATCATAGTTATATGGCATAGCAAAACAACTTTCGATTATTGAGTATGAAATAAAATAATTATTTTTTTAAATAATACTAATTTTTTTAATATTTTACTTTAAAACTTCTATAACAAAACAACAAACATAAAATTATATAATTTAAAAGTTTTTTTAATTAATTTTATTTGCTTTCTTACCTTGAAAGAATATTAGAAGAGAAACTTCAGCTTAGCAGAATGACATTTAAACACGTTAACAAACAAAATATTATGATAAGATTTTAACATCTACCGAAATACAAATAACCGGCTGGCGGTTACAGGTAAAACGAAGTTAACCCTTAAAGCAAAATGTGTAATGTCTTTTCTAATTTCACACTAGAACTAGTAATAATCCCATGAAAACTAGTTAGAATCAATGTTAAAGATAAAAAAAAGGTTCAAAAATAAATCTCAATATTTGAAATTTCTTTTCATGCACAGGATTTATTTAATTTTTCGTTCAAAAATTTTTCGCTGCCTTACCTGATGACCGGATCTTGACTGGAAGGTAAACAAATCAGTCTTTTACCATGTGATTTTCTTTGAAAGTGAAAGGAAGCAACTATTATCCTCTTGCTGATTATCTCCATAGTGTTTGGACGAGATAAGGCAATAAATAAATAAATAAAAAAATTCTCAAGATTATTAAAAGTTGAAATGGCAAAATCAAAAACAGAATTTCATTTAACAAAATCTTTTTCACAAATAAAATTGTTTAAAGTTCTTTTTTATCCTCATTTATCTTATTATATAATAACATGTTAATATTTTCTTACTTTTTTGACAAGATGCTTAAATTGTTTGAAATTTATATCTTTCTTTTCCTCTTCTATACGAGTGAAACCATTCTTTATCCTAAAAATAGATGTAATAAAAATGACTGCTCTTACCAGGTATTCTTTTTATTTTTTCGTTCCAATAAAACCTATAACCTATAAAATGTTGGATTTTTTTCTGAATGAGTAAATGTAAATATTGATTAAAAAAAACTGGGATTGAATTTTCTTATAATAAAATAAATAAATTAAGTGATTTTTTCAATTAATTTAAGAATTTTTTAAAATTAATTTTAAGTTTTATTACAATCTTTCTTCATTTTCTATTAGCATTATTGTAATGAAAGCTTTTAACAATGAATTTCATATCTGATTAAATTATGCTTTGGTTTTCGAATATATATATGTAGGATTTTCAGGAAACACAATGCATTATTTTAATTGAACTAACAAGTCTTTTATTGTTATTGTTATTATTTGTACTGCAATTTTCTTTACATGTTTGCAATTACTTAATAATTCAATTCATAAAATTATGTCTAATGTATAAATAAGAATTATTATGTATCTTATAAACTCTTACAGATAATAAATTATTACTATATTATTTTTTGTTGTAATTTTATGACACAATTGCCAAATTTCTGTATCGTGGCTAAAATTTAAATATTCAAAGCTTTGTTACCAACTTTAAGTTTTGTTTTGATGATTAACTTTATTTACATTTAACGATTTTTTTAATTAATGTAATGATGAGTACAATTTGTTCCGTTAATTATTAAAATTACATTTATCTACTATATTTTTCCATTGGATGGAATTTAACTTGCAAACTATATGTAAAACTCAAGAATAAGCAAAATTAGGCAATGGTGAAAAAAAATTTCAAGAAGATCATTTGAAATAAACTATAAATTGTTGATGCATTGAATAAAATTTCTAAATAATCATCCATAGGAACAGTAGAATATTTTCCAGATATTAAATAAAAAAAAACTATAAATGAATCTTTCATTTAAAGCACATTTCATGCATTGTTCCATCAACTTGGTTTTGGGTATTTACTTGAGTGTAATATAGAACTAAATTAACTTCATTGATCTGTACTTATATCATAGATGTTTTATAAGTATAGTACATTCATTATGATTCATTACAGCTTCCCAACTCTAATGATGAAATGTGTAAAATTTATAATTCTTCTGGTAAGTTATAAGTATTTATGTTGAAAACGTTCTATTTTTTATAAATAAAATTAAATAATTTTAAGGCCTTCTTTAACTTGAATTAAATTTATTTTTTTGGAATATATTGCCTTTTTATTTATTAGTAATCAATTTTCTATAACTCATTAAAGGTTTTTAAATTTACTAATTATATTGAAATCAATATTTGCTATTGAAATCAATATTACCCATTCAAATACAAATAATTTGTTTATATTTAGTGTGCTTGGAGTTATTTTTAATTTTTAAATAATTAGGAAAGAAATTTATTTCTGGAAACGTATTTTTTTAATTTCAATTAATTTTTATAAATATAAGACCAATGATTAAGATGATCAGAAAATATATATAATTTTTTAAAATTTGATTAAGTTGCTATAGTTCAGAAGTATTTATAACAAACAATGAGAGTTTAGAAGAACTCAATCATACTCAACATTCCCAGGCATTGGCTACTATTGAGTGTGTCTCGATTGCTTCAGATCATATAAGTTTTTATTGTTCGTGTATATTTATCGTACATATATATCTATATATAAATGATGACTAAATTGATGTTAAAATTTTTGAAACTTAAACTGGCGATGTCAATTTTTGTAAGGAAATACTTCTTAGACGAAATAATAATTATCGCGACCATATGTCAAAGGGGCAAGTGGCATAAAAAAATAACAAACATTTGTCTGGCTTTGCTGCAGTTATATTGTCAACGCCTAATTATTAGATGTTACTGCATCGACGATGGTCTCTGCAGTTGTCTCACCAATTTTAGGTGTTCATATGAGCATATGATACAACAATATTGTTGTAGCCTGATGTAATTATAAGCACATTGGTAGTTTACGGTTTTGTATATCTATTCCAGATTTCTGTATAAGAAATCCAACAGTCACTCTCCATTTCTCTCTACTTATATATATATCTCTCTCTCTTATATACATAGCACATATGTATATAAGATATATATATATATATATTGAAGAGCTTGAGCCCGCCAAGCCTGTGAATGAAATGTATGCACACTTATTCAGACATATGGTCACTTTCCACTTAGGCCTAATTGTTTTTGTTAAATATTTAGTATTTCAATGTTTTCTTATCAATGTCAATTTTATTATCAGGACTTAATTTATTAATAGAGCCGCCGTTTTCCAGGGTTAATTTTATTAAATATTCATCAAAGTATTGAAGTTGGCATGAACAATGTAACCGACGAGTTGGCAAAAGTGAAAAAAAGATTGAATTTTAATTTTTAATTTGTTTATGTAATTTTTTTTTTAGAAATTGAATTCTGATTTTATGTGCAGTACTATTTTAGTTTTAAACTTCTGTTTCTTTTATGTATTTGAGCCGAATGAGTGCAATATAAAAATTATTAATAAAATTTTTCATATATTGAATTTCGACTTCAGATACCTTTTCTATAACTTATAATTTAATATGACATATTGATCTTTCTTAAATGATTAGGCTTTATGTTGTTGAGCCCCTCCCGCCTCAAGACAAAATTCTGGGTTGGCACCGACTTTATATATATATATAGGGTGATAGTAAAAAACACTTTCTCAATGCATGAATCGTTAGCTATCATACCGTTCACAGAAACTGAAAAAAATTTTGGTTTAAAGTATTTTGAAATATGCACTCAAAAAACATATGAGAAACTACAGTTAAACTCTGAACGGTTACAGTGAGAAAATTTCGAAATTTCAAATGGCAACTTCTACTTTTCTTTTTTATTTGAATGGGGTCTCCGTAGCGAAAAACTATAAATAGCGTTGGAACGCTACCTGTATAATAGACTAAGAAGACAAGAGACTAAGAAGAAAAGAGAAAACTAGTGTGCCTCTCAGGAGAGCGCAGCTCTAATCTCAGCCTACTGAAACTCCCTCGAAATGAGAAGAAGAGAACAAGGTATGCAGGTATCTGTCTATACGGCAAATGCAGAGCTGTATCCTCTGAAAGTCTTCCTGGAAGGCAATGTGCTCTTCATCATTCGTTGGTGGGCTGTTCGTCGCAATGAAACACGTGGTTCACGTATATTCAATACACACAAAGGAAACAACGAATGAAAAAGAAAAATAAAGCACTTTCCTTCTCATCCTTACCATAGAAAAAGGACTTCAAGGTTAAATGTGTATGGAAACTGCATGATTCTGTCATCCCCTCAATGCTTAATCTTTTTAAGAAATAAAGAAAATTTTAGATCTTCTATCACTATGACCCTTAATCCTTAGTCTGAGTTAAATTTTTTCATTTGTCAACCCTTAATCCTTAGTCTGAGTTAAATTTTTTCATTTGTCAACCCACAATCACATTTTTATAGCGAGAGGCTTAATGTTTCATTTTTACATTTTATTTTTGTAAAATATTTTCCGCAATTCTGCTCAACTTTCCCTTATTCACATTAAATTGTAAAGTTTTGTGTTAATTTTTGATTTCTGAAATTATCTTTACTGAATTCTTAATTCGTACCTGGAGGTTTAGTAGCTCTTAAAGCTGCATTGGTATTCTTAAAAGAAATGCTCCATTTCCATCATTTTTCCAGGTGCTCAGTTTCATTTTCAAAATCGGATAACACTGTGAGCTGAAATTTTATGTGTTAGCAAGTAGAGTAAAGCCTTTGTGCTTACTAAGTAGACGTTACAAAGATCACTAAGTTTTAGAACAGGGGTGGCCAACCCGCGGCCCGCCTGGAAAATTTTTCCAGCCAGTGAGGTTTATCACACTTTTATAAACTATATTTATTTTATAATGGCCAATAGTGAAAACCAATGTATTAAAAAATGCATTATATGTGCATCCATATATTCAAAAATTAATTGCTGAAATTATGAGAAAAAATTAACTTTGATTTTAAAATAATATTCTTGCAAATATATATAGATATTGATATATATATATATGACAGATATATAAAGAAATTTTCCAATTTGAGAAATCCGGCACAAAAGTTGTGAGCGCTTTTGGAACAACTTACACCTGCGAATTTTTTTCGTAAATGAAATTGATCCAACACAAAACACGTCAATCATAACGGACACTAACCTGTAACACCAATTACGATGAGCGAATACCCAAATTGAGATCGATTTGCAAAAGCTATCTGAAAGAGTGGAGAAACAAATATCGCACTAGTAAAATAAATATTTTTTAATGTTTTCTTTTTTTTTTATTGAATTAGTTTATGATTGATTGCAAACTGAGTAGTAAAACATTTATTCAATAATGCTCTAACCTGTATACTATTCATTTTATTATTATTATTATTATTATTTCTCTTTTTCATGAGGCACGGGAAATGTTTGTTTCAAGAATTCACATGAAAACATGTTTCTTATTAAATCATGTTTCACTCTAAAACATGTTTCATTTTTAAAATTGTTCCGGATAGTCACTAGGTAATGAATTGTTTGTTTGTTTCTTATCCCATTTGGTAGACAGCAACATTTAGATCAAATCCAAGAACCCGTGTGGTCTCATGGATGAAGGAAAAGGTAGGAGGGGAGGGGGGTAGCTTCTGTTGTGATGGAGCATCCGTAGGTAGAAGGCTGACTTGGCTCTGTGATGCTGAAGAAGGAAGGCAGTGCCGTCCGGGTGGACTTTTAGGGGGTACTACCCCGCATTTGCTTATCGTATGGGGAAACCCCGGAAAACTTCCATCATGTAGTCCGACTAACGAGGCAAGATGCTAAACATCACAAATGCCATCGAGGCTCCTCGTTTTTTAAAACAGTGTCTACAACAAAACTGGCACCGGATTGAACCTCCGTCCTAATGCTCACCAGCCGCGCGAGTCGGGCAGGTAAGGAATTAAAGCACTCAAGCTTCTTTGGATCAATATATATAATAAAAATTCAGTCAATATAAAAGGCAATTAATAAAAATTATTTTATTTATTACTTTTTATGCTTGATTATTTTAAAAATGAAACTAAATACTAAAACGTTTATTAAATTAGTGTGATGTCATGCAACAAATTCACGAAATCATTATATTATTTAGTTCCTTCTCATTGTTCGTGTGTACTGTATGTGGGTGATAAGTGTGCGTGATTAATAGTTGTGTGCTATAATAAACTACCAAGTCTCTCCCTCTCGTTGTCAATGTATAGTGAGTGTACAACGTGCAGTTTTACAAGTCTTTGATTTGAAAGCATTCCAAATAAATATTTTTAAAAAAAATAATGGAAACTTTTTAATCAGATTTTAAACTTTCTGTAAATATTTAATTTAAAAAATTTTTATTTTGAAATACTTAGGTTTAGTTACCATATTTTCTAACTGATTGATTAAGTTTGTACCACAATCATATTCGTTTTAATATGATACTTTGCTCTTTTTTTTTTTTGTGTTACTTTTTCAATTTTTTATTATACTGTGATTAAAATAGTAAATAATTGTTAAAAATTATTTACTTCGCATCCTCTGTAAGCATATAATTCTGATAAAATTTATTGCAATTCTCATAATAAAGTTTTTATTGTACATAGGATAAATTGGTCATTGAATTGGCATTAGAGAAAATTACGAAACGTCGTGAGATAACAATATATAATTCTTAAATCTAGCACGTTTTTTTTACGTCTGTATACGTTCTTAAATTGAAGATTGGTTTGTACCAATGCAAATTCATATGCTTAAAACCTTTCCGGCGTTTTTTCTTTAATGAGTATATAAATAATAGGATGTTTACCTTCTATTGTTCTGTCCGTGTTTTCTTATTTGAAAAATCTTTCTCTCTGTCTCTTTTTCTGTCTTCTCAATATCTGAAGTACTAATTTTTTAATTTAAAAATTATTTTTGGTTATTTTAATAAAATAATAATACTGATCATTTATTTCTTCAAATAAATGCAAAATATATACAATAATATGGTAAACTGCTAATTAATATTATTCCTAGTTATTCATAGCTGTTAAAAATGCTCTATGGATATTATTTTAAGCTCTGTTCAAAATATTTCAACTCCTTGTTTATTCTTATTTTTAAAGTAAAAAAAAAATAAATAAGCTTCGCTGAGAGAAAGCAATGGCTTACAAATGACTGATTCAAAACCATTGGTGAAAAATAGTATTTAATTAACATTTTATTATATTTGTGATAAAAAATAACATTTAATATAATTTTAGATTAAAATATTTTCACTTTGTATTGCATCAGAACTGAAAATTAAATCAATTTCGTTCAATAATGAATGTCGAAAAATTGGATATTATACAAACATGAAATTCTTCTAACGGTATTCGAACTTTTAGGTAGATATCTTAAGTCAGTAATGAGTATCAGTGAAATTGTTTCAAATTAGTGGAATTGCTTAAGAATATCTGTGTTTGTTAATTAGCTTTTTCCAATGAAATGGAAAGGGTGCTTTAAGTACAACATGAGATGGAAGGGGGGACTTGAATTTATTGATTTGAAAAGATGCACGAATTACTTATCGCACTCAAAGACCGGGGAAATATTTATTTAAATATATTATTGGGATTATGAAATCCTGATGTAATGCTTATTTATAACAGTCTTGAGAATGATAGATTAAAGTCGTACCTCTTTAATGTACCTAATTCGTTTATCAGCATAATTTGTATTTTGAAATTAGCATTCTACCCCACACCAAACCTTTTTTTTCTAAAAACTTCACTCTTTGACATTTTCTTGCTCTGTAAAGAAATGTCATATGATATCAAATATCAATGTTATATGATATCAAATATCAATGTTATATGATATCAAATATCAATGTTATATGATATCAAATATCAATGTTATATGATATCAAATATCAATGTTATATGATATCAAATATCAATGTTATATGATATCAAATATCAATGTCATATATAAATGTCATATGATATCAAATATCAGTGTCATATATCAAATATCAATGTCATATGATATCAAATATTAATGTCACATGATATCAAATATCAATGTCATATGATATCAAATATCAATGTCACAAGATATCAAATATCAATGTCATATGATATCAAATATCAATGTCATATGATATCAAATATCAATGTCATATCACATCAAATATCAATGTCATTTGATATCAAATATTAATGCCATATGATATCGAATATCAAATGATTTAAAGTTCAAACGTGATATTATTTTTATGAAATATATTATATCTGTCATGCAGGAATAATTTTGCTTATGTTTAATTTTACCAAATGTACTTAACTTTCGGCATATGCATTTATGTTTAAATCGACATCTGTTTTAAGTATATTATTTCAGAATAGGCTTGTATAAATATCTTATAAAATATTTTTCTTCATCTTTGACTGATAAAAGATGTCTCACTAATAATTTATGAGATGAATTGAATTAGAAAATGAAATTATTTATAAATAACAGCGTGTGAGATGATGATAAGAGAATAAAAAGACTGAGAGAAAATGCAATGAAATATTTGAGTCCAATATAAGTGTAAGGTAGATATTATAACATAAGTTTTATTTAATGTTCGAGAAATAATAAAATTCTACATTATAGTAAAAGTGGAAATTATTAAAAAGTTTCTTACTTTAATTTAGAAAAATATTCTTTATAATTGTATTATTATTAATTTTTATTTATTTATTTATTCATTTTTTATCAATTTTATAGTTTGCTTGAATTCCTTTCATAAATTCAGTAACTATCCTGAAAAAGAATTGTCATCTGAAATGGAATCAAAGTTTTCTGTCTCAGTTGCCCCGTATACTGCTGAATTTCAGGAACCTCGTACGACTGCTTTACGATCAGCAATCAACATAAGTTTTAGCACAAATAATTCAGGTACATTTCTTAAATACAAACTATTGACATATTTTTACAGGCAATGAAATATAAATTTTAAAAAGAAATTGAATGTAAGAATGTATTGCGATTTCCTGCCTGTTATACGTGTATTATACACTAAAAATATTAGAATTTCTTGATGCAGATTATGATTCATTCCATTGGCAATGCGAAGTTTACTTTCACGAATCAGATTAGCAATCGAGAATGTTGACAGTAGATTGATTGATTCACTACTGTCAATCATTCTCGATCGCTAATCTGATTGTCAAAGTTGACGTCGCGTTAACGTCTCGTTGCCAATGGAAATGCACCCAAGCCACTGTGAGCTAATCTATGAGCATTTTTCTTACGTTAATAAAAATATAATTTTAAAAAATGGAGTCCTAAATATGTTTTTTTCCAAAGAAACTTCATTCTGAAGAAGAAAAAAATAATTAAAAATAATTCCGATTTCCTGTCTATAATCCGTGTATTATGAACTAAAAATATTAGAAATTCTTGGTGCAGATTATGATTCATTTCATTGGTTACGCGAAGTCAACTTTGACGAATCAGATTAGCAATCGAGAATGATGACAGTAGATTGATTGATTCACTACTGTCAATCATTCTCGATCGCTAATCTGTTGTCAAAGTTGACGTCGCGTTAACGTCTCGTTGCCAATGGAAATGCACCCAGGCCACTGTGTATAATCTATTAGCATTTTTTCTTAAGTTAATAAAAATATAATTTTAAAAAATGGAGTCCTAAATATGTTTTTTCAAAGAAGCTTCAGTCTGAGGAAGAAAGAAATAATTAAAAATAATTTCAGGCTGGCCAGTTTTTAAATATTGCACAGTAAATTTTCTGATAAGTGCTAAGCAATATATTAAATGCAATTTTTAGATCATTAATCAACCTGTCAATAAAATATTAAGAGTTTAATGCAATATTAATTTACTAGTGAATTAATATAGTATATATTTAATATAATAATAACTTATTTTACTAATCAAGAAGTATTAAAGCTATGATGCATGTTGTAATTAAATTTTTTTCCAGATATTAAGGGATTTGTTTTTAAAATTACTGAACCAAATTTATCCAAACGTATCTGTAGAATTCTGGACTTTATGGGTGTTAATACCACTAAAAGTTTTCCTGTGAGTATTCTTTTTTTTTATATATGTATTTTATTGAATCTTTTTTTGTGATTTATTTAATTATGTTGAATAAAAAATGCTGCTTTTATTTAATTAATAATGAAAACTACAGATAACTCTTTAATTAAATTGTTAAATAACAGTTAATTAAAATGATGATTATCAATGTATTGCGAAATAAAATGAAGATTAATGTAGAAATGCTGACAAAAAAGATTAAGAGACTATCAGAATGGTTTTATTAAAAAAAAAAAAAAGAGTCATTGCTTGAAGATTAATTTAATTTAAGGATAGATGCAATCATGTGTAAATTATTTTAACACCAGAGATGATGCTGAAATAATATTTAAATACACGTTATCAAGTTTAAAAAAGTATCTTTCATGAAAAAACAAATCACCAAAAAGGTTCCAATAAATTTAATTGTTTGACTCGTGGTTCAGTGGCAACGTGCGCTGTTGGTTAGCATTAAGGCTGTGGTCCAATCCACTGGTAGCTTTGTTATAGACACTGTTTCAGAAACGAGGTTTGATTTGTCACCTTACGTTCATTTTGTGCACACTTTAGATGGGGACCTACAGTTTAACGTGGACTCCGACCACTAACAAACATCCATGCCACCGCCATGATTCGAACCTGAAGCCTGGTGTACCTGACCAGAGCGTAGCCAATGGGCGATCAGGCCGCTTTAAAAGCGACGAGACTCGATGACATTCGGGATGTTCAGCGTCTTGCCTCGTTAGTCGGAATACCTGGTGAAAATTTTCCAGGTTTTCTCCCATACGATACGTAGATGCGTGTTAGTTTCCCCTAAAAAGTCCTCCCAGAAGGCACTGCTCTCCTTCTTCAGTGTCATGGAGCCAAGTCAGGTTTCTACCCACGGGTGCTCTATCACAACAGAATCTGCATTCCCCCCCTTTCCCTCCTTCCATGAGAGCACACGGGTTCTTGGTCTTGGTCTAGATGTTACTATCGACCAAGTAGGATAAGAAACAACAACATAAATTTAATTTTTATTAATTCAAATTTAAAATTATATTTTTATTACATTTTTTTTTTAAATTAAAGATGTATAAATAATACTGAATTTAAGGTTTTAGGATTCTTTAGCAGATGATCATATAAATGATAATTTGGATTTTTACTTCTGGAAATATTAAAATTTATGAATTCTTTCATTTTTGCTTTTTAAAATTTTATACTGAACTTTAAAATTTATAGTAAATTGAATCAAGATCTCTCAATAAATTAATATTTTTTTTGATGGAAAATAAATTTTTAATTCATCTCTAGTTTTCCTTAATCATTCTAAAGCTATTTTATGGTATTTTTATTATTTAGGTGAATTTATTCTATGACTGTCTTTTCAACTTGGTTGAAAGTGACATACAAGATGTAAATATGGAATTTTATGCTCTGCCGATGAATGAAAACTGAGTTACATTGTTTTCATTCCTGGAACTAATTTTACTAGCAAGTATATTTTTAGTGACTATAAAAATTCATTTTGTGGTGATTAACTACTTAACTAAAAATAATTTTTTTTTTTTTTTTCCCCCAGAAAATTGCTGGCAACCTTTCATTATGATATTTTTGCAGAAATTTGGAAAATGGAATAGTGCAAGTAAAATTTTCAGGCTCCACTATCACATAATGTATCCATTTATTTGGTAAAGTTAACTCAAATGTATTCTGGTGAAGAAAGAATCATAAAAGTTCCCTCTGAAATAAATGAAAAAATGCTATTTACTGAATTTTTGGATGTTAGCGAAGGCAAATATTATATTTCTGTGAAATCAGTAACTGAAAGAAGCAATAGTTGTTGGACTAAAACTAAATATTTTCCTTGTTAAGAAGTACCCCAAGTTTGGTATGTACAATCTTATCTAACTGTTTGACATTCTGTTTCAAGTTTTATATTTCATCATTATATTAATATTTGAATCAAAAGTAGTATATATATATATATATACTACTAATACTACTTTCTAACTGAGTTGTCTAACATCTAAATTGAGTTGTTTGTGGCATACATCAGTGGAACAGGAGGTTCACCGATGTTCAGCAACAACAACAAAAAACAAAACAAAAAGGAGAGGAAATTAAAAGGCAGAGTTAATGTTTTATTATAAAAATGTTATATAAAATAATTCATAAATTTCATTTCAAGCATATGTTGAAAAGTTAGTGATGAAATCTGTTAGTCTTTATTTTTATTATTAAAATCAAATTTTTTTTCATGTAACTGATGCATTTTAAATCAGTGTTCTTTTCAATTTATCAATAATATGTTGTATTTTTACTAAATTTAATTGATCATAAAAGGTTTTTTCAAATCAATTTTCTAAAAAATATAGAGAGCTAATAATTTTGTGCTATTTACTCTATTTCTTTAAGTTCCCAGCAAGAAACAAAAGTAAATTGAATGAAATATGTCGCTTGTTTAAAATTGCTATCATAAGCATCCCAATCTTTAAATAAACCTGCAAACACCGCTATTCGAAAATGATCGATATCAAATCCAAGACATGCGCATTTCAGGGGGAAGGGGGGGAAGCAACGAGCGCATAATACCCAATGGCTGAAAAACAACTCGAAGAATAAACTCCCTAAAAGAAACTTCTAGCTTCTTCCGTGAGAAAAATATCCTTAGACAGAAGAGAGTTCATTGAAATTCATCTTGCCAAAAAAAAAGGTAAAGGTAGCATCTGCTTCCTTTCACCTGGTACTGAATGCATCCGTCCCCTCTATATTAGCTTTCTTTCTTCCCCTTATTCTCAGACCCCTCCCTACCCCTACAAAGTGGTTAGGGCGAACAGTAGGACCGCACAGGAAGTAGAATAAAACATTTCCGGCAAATCTCCTCTGGGGGAGATATCTTCTAAAAGTAATCTTACCCAATCATAAATCCGTCCCCGCCAGAAACACGCTTTTAAAATTGACTCTAGATACAGAGAAGGAACACAGAAAAAGCCAATTTTAATGCGAAATTTAAATGTTTCATACTGAAACAAAATTGGTCAGTCAAAGTAGTTCTGAGAGTATTATCTGCCTGTATTCAAATAAATGCTATTACAACTGAGTTCGAGAAATATGATTTTTGGAGTTATAAAAATAAATAGATAAAACAAAATTTAAAACTAAAACTCCCATGCCATTTTTTCTACTCTCAACTTGTGAACTCACTAACTATATGCAAAATCTATCAATATAACACCATGTTAGGAACCCGAACTTCACTAGAAAGATACAGAGATAGTAATTTAGCTCACAGTGTTTTTATTTATTTATTTATTTATTATTATTATTTTTTTAAATTTTATTTCCAATGGCAGATTATGAACAGCTACAGCAAAAAAAAAAAAAAAAAAAAAAAACAGATAATACAACAAAACATACTGAAACAGAGTTCATTAATCTAACAATAATGCCAAGTTGCAGATCTTTTAGCCACTAAACAGTGTTACCAGGTGCACCACGGGGAGGTAGATCTTCTGCGCACCCACAGTGTTGCTTTCATAATTCTGAGGCATGTCATCTTTCAAGGAAATTGACCCAAAGACTGCAATTTAGACTTAGAGGAATCATTCAAATGCTCTGGTCCACCTAGAGTGAACTGAACCCAGTTACCCCAAATCAAATATTGGTGAAATTAATTCCATCCACACCACCAGGAAACTAAATTATTCCCAACAATGCCAACCAATCTAGGAACAAACCATTTCCCAAGAGTATGCAACTCAACCTAACTTATGCCAACATCACAAATCCTCACATTCCAAAGACTCCCTAACAACTATTTTTTAATGATTTCTTTTCTAATATTTTATTATTGACATAAAATGATATCAATGTTGTCCTTTATTTATTTATTTGTTTTTTTTTAATTCTAGATTATATGCGGATATTATATATATGCATATCGGTTCTACTTGTTTTGAGTGCATTAATTTTTCTGAAAAAGTTTTGTTCCGGCTTTAATAAGATGGGTATGTTTTTCATATATATACGCAATTATAAATCTTTCTTCATTTTTATAGTTTCTTTTAAAACTTTCTTTTTTAAAATGTTGCATTGTTTGTAAATAAAGCATTACATTATTTTAATTCTTTTCTACTTAATTATATTTGAATGGAAATATTTAACAATTTAAAAATATTGCATTAATTAATTAATTAATTCAAAAAATATTCTTGTATATGATTAATAATAGAAATTGCTGCTGGGAAAAGTTGGGAGTGTCTTTTACAGGACAGGAGTGTCTTGATTTACGTACGGCTTGATGGCCAATTGGCTAGCGCTCTGGCCTTTGGTACCACAGACTCCAGATTCGTATCCTGGCGGTGGCATGGATGCTTGTTAGGGGTTCGGAACCCACGTTAAACTGTAAGTCCCGGTCTGTTTAACCCTCGTGTGCTCAAGATGACCGTCGAGCGACAAACCAAACCTTGATTTACCAAGGAGGATTGGCGTCGCCTGTTTTCATTTGTTTAAGGGTCATAGGCAAAAGTTTTGTTTTTGTAGAGTGCCTAGAGAATAAAATCTCCGTACCTCTAGTTACATAATTAAAGAATATTAAAATTAAAAATTTAATCCAAAAGGAAATTACATTTAAAGAATTTAAAAAGAAATAATTTATAGGTTGAGCAACTTGTTCAGAAAAAAATTTAAGAGATAAAAATTAAAATAATAAACTAAAAATTTAAGAGATAAAAAATTAAAATAATAAACTAAAAATTTAAGGTTAGTAAAATATAAAAATTAAATTTAATAAGTAAAAGATTAAAATTTAGGTAGAAATTAAATAAATTGGAAATAAAATTGACCTTTGCACATTGTAAAAGTTTTAATTCTAGGAGTGGGTTCAAAGAGGTAGAAGGAAAAAGAAAGAGAAAAGAAAAAAAAATCATTTGGCCCATGGGGGATCGAACCCACGACTTTCGCGTTATTAGCACGACGCTCTAACCAACTGAGCTAATGGGCCTTGGTTGCCTTTCGCAGTATCTCAATAAATGTAATTTCTCCTACCTTTTTTATTTCCCTTGTCCATAATTTTGCAGCAACTGCTTCTACCGTCTATTTATTTTTAGCTATTAAGATTTTCTAAATTCTATTATAATTGATTTGATGAATATTCCTCCAGCTCTCTGATTTGTATAATCTCATATGTAGTGTTTATTGCATTATATAGTTTTTAATTTTTTTTTCTCTTTCTGTAATATCTTACCTAACGTTTTTATATTTTCGCATTTCATATTTCATCCTTCTTCAAAAAAAATTTTTTTTTTTTTTTTTTTTTTTTTTAATTTTTGATATTTAGTTCTGTTCTTGTATGAATTTTCCCCATTGTTCAGCTTCTGTACCTCAAAAAGGGAATTATGCAAAAACTTTTCCGCCTCCATCGTGCGTCCATTCATTTCACCCACATCATTCCCAAACTGTATAGGGGGCAACTCAGCTCTAGGCACAGTGATGTGTGTGGTGTAGTAGTAGTAGCATCTCAATAAAAGCGGTGTCACCACTTCTGCCTCGTGCTCTCTGTGTGGGGATGATTTTATGAACGGACGGCATCTCCTTATTTGCTCCAAATTAAAGGATGTTTACGCTGGAGATGTTTCTCCTTTTAGTCATGGCCTGGTGCTCAATTGGCTATTCCTCTGGCCTTTGGTACCACTGGTTTCAGGTTTGAATCTTGGCGGTGGTATGGATGTTTGTTAGAGGTTCGGAATTCACGTTAAACTGTAGATCCCGGTCTAATTAGCCTAAAAGTATGCAAAAAATGACCATCGAGCGACAAACCAATCCAAATCTCGTTTTAGTCTTTCGCACTTATATTGGACATCAAGACAGCGTATGGCCAATTGGCCCAGGCTGGATGTAGGATAAAAAAAAAAAAAAAAATCTTAGTTATCATAACTTCCCCTTTCATTATGGGTATTAACTATCATATATTTATGGACTATTTCCAAAAAATATCAATGTAAATCTGCATTATTTGAAAATATTGACCAGTGTTTAATTTAAATTATTTTATATCATGTAGTTGTATTTCTTCATTTAATTCATTTTCATAATGTTATTTTTCTACAGGATTTGGATCCAAACCACGAGTACTTCTTTTACATTCATACGATTGCAGTGAACATAATGATTTCGTTATAGCTTTTATGAATTATTTGGAAAACCAGTGTAATTTGCAAGTTACTACAATATATGGCAACAGTGGGAATTCAAAAGAATGGGTTAAAAACAGGTATAAAGAATGTGACGTCATTATATTCGTAATATCTGCAGGTTTATTTCATACTTTTTAGACACTAAGGAATTTCTTCCTATTAAAAAGGGTCATGAATGGGCTGACCAATTACTTTGGGCCACAAATTTTCTTTTCTTTAGAACTCTTTAATTCCACCGAAAATTTTAAAAAGAAAAAAATCTGCAAAGTTTGTTTTACTTATTCTGGTAAAGAACATATTCCTGATTATATAGAAGTTGGCTTTGGAGACTGTTTTATGCTTCCAGAGGAAAAGTATGAATTTATTAATTTTATATATAACAGAAGATCCTTTCTGCTTTGTTACAGATCTTATCCTTCTTCATATATTAATAACCTTGAATCCCTTTTTGTGTGAAAAATTAATGCAGTCCAAGACGCTGTTGACAATGAATCACATGTTCACATTATAAACGTCCTTAACGATATTGCAAAGAATGATTTAAGTTCGTCTTGCAATAAAGAAATTTGTTTAGATGAATGCTCAAATAATTCTGATTCATCGGAATCTATAGAAAATTCTGATGCTTTCATAATGGAGTTTTTATCAGCAAAAGTATCTAAATCATCAGAAACTTCTGAAAATCTACTGGTTCCTCCTTCATTCAATGATAGTAACCAAGTAATAGAAAAAGGAGATTATATTCAGGTAAACATCCTTGAGTCTTCTGAAAGTTCTGATGATGAAGAAACGAATTTTTTTGAACACCATGTCAAAACAATACACTGAAAACGAACTTGAGTCTCTTGTTGATAAATTTCTTCAAAAAAATATAATATGAAATTTGTCCACTCCATTTTCTGTTATTTGTTCTGATATGTTTTATGTGTAAACATATCATAATTGCATTTACTGCTTGTGATTCATGCCCATTTATAAATAAAAACATCTATCATAATCCACCATATCCTGTCATTCTTTCATTTTTCGAGATTCATTTATATTTCCATATTGTTTTAGTTATTTTAATTAGTGTGATATGTGATCCTTTTTTTTAATTTAACAGTCATCTAAGAAATTTGTAATTTGTATAAATATTTGATCAAAATTTAGTAGCTATTTATTTCAAGTAGCTGTTTTTAATTATGATAAAATGGTTCATTAGCCTTTAAAAAATGTTACGAAGCATTAAAAGTAAAAGCATTATTATAAAATAAATTATTTGTCACTAAATAGTGTTATCATGTCAATATAATGTTTATATAGTGTTGAGAATAAAAAAAAAAAATAATAAATTTTACAACTTATTTAGTTGAATTTACACAAACAGCTTAGGTGTGATATTACATTCATTAAAAAAAGTAAGTCAAAGTATTAGATTTAAATTCCAACTTATTTATTCAAGATAGAAATAAACAGAATGCTTGTTTCATCCTGAGCAAAAATTTTGCAAATTATTTGTATCTTTGTCCATGAGACGCGTTGTTTTTGTTATCAAAATTTAGCCATCATTTTAACCACAGATATGTTTTAGCCATTGTAATTTATATATCATATACATTATTGTAGATACTGTGGTGTCTGTTATAATCAAAAACATTCAACCACAGCTGAATATTTTTAAATATAAAATTTATTGTACGACATAAATGACACATGCACAATATTTCACAAAAAAAAAAAAAAAAAAAAAAAAATATCAGCAACCGTTACACTAACGATAACGTGTCTGGATAACTCCCAAACTGAGACACTCTCCACAAGTTCTACGGGAGAATCCATCTAACAGCAAGAGGCAACAAAAAGCAGGCTAGAAACTTCAGTAGGCGTTTCGGCAATAACTCATCACATCTACACTCTCTCCTACACATGTTAGCGCTTCGCCAGTTAGTACAATACTAACACAATATAACAAATGTGCTTATGTCTTTGATTTTCCTTTCTTGACTGTGAAGAACATATTCCTTACTTTTGTAAACATAGCCCATCTTCTTTGACTTTTTGATTTGGTGAATAAAGTGTGAATTGTAAATTAATATGAAGCAAATTTTACTAGGAAACATTTTTGAAAAATAAGTGTTTATGGTATGAATGTATTTATAATACATATTTTATTGTATTTTGCAATCTACTTTAAAAAAATTCAAAGTAAGATAAAATCCTACTTTACCCTATCCGTATGTAATATTGTCTTAGCAATAGCAGTTATGAAATTGCAATAATATCAGTGAGTAATTTATGAAAGGTTTAATATTATGTTCATTCTACAGAAATGTAAATCTCTTTCACTTAAAAATAAAGCTTTTATAGCATTCTGTTGTTATATTTTACGATAGCTTTTATTGTAATCTGTTATTGTATTTTACATTTGTTTGGAAATATGGCAAAAATTTTTGAAATTCTTTCAATCTTTCAAAAGTTTTCATAAAAATTATTATGAAGTAAAATTAATCAAAACCAAATGTGAAGTCTCAAATTTCTTTGATGTACTTTGCAATAAACTACTCGCTTAATCTAATACGACTTTAATGAAAGCAACAAACATTTCTCAGTAATGGCTTTTGAATTATCAGAAAACTATAAAATTGCCTTTTCAAATATTTTCAAAAATTAAGAAAAATCATTTAGATTAATGTTAAATGATTCACAAAGTCTTCTTCATTATAATAATTGAAAACTCTTCCCTTCTCATCAAAATTCAAATTTACAAGCTGTAGGAAATGCATTCTATAACAAATTAAGAATAGAAGCAAATTGTGTTAATCATTACATTAAAATGCTTTGACATTTACTGAAATTTCTTTAGTCTCTAATTGAACAATTTTGAAAATCATTTATGATTATCCTTTCATAAATCATTAATATGCATACTTAAAAAAATAATAACATCAATATAATCAAAAAACGATCACATCATCTTACTTGTTCCGGAATTCTTGAGGTGGATACTAAAATCTCTTCGTAGAACTCTAATAGATGCATCAGTGGGTGTTAGATTAGGCTTCGGATTGGACAGTGTTCTATGACATGAGATTTTAGTATCCGAGGGTAGCTCAACTTAATCAAAAGCAAATGAAGTTGTTGGGTTGGGTGAGCTTGATTCAGAGAAATTTTAGTTTTGATGAGAGAAAACTTTTATTTTCATAGACCTAGAATTAAATCTAGCATTCCTCATTTGAATGTATGCGATACATTATAATAGCTTTAGTTGTATATGTGATTATCAATAAAAAGAATGTATGGTTTTAGCTTCACAGAAAATTTCATACATAATTGTCAACCATAGTATTCACATTGGCTACGCTATTCTTACCAATGTGAATTTTTTATTATAAAATATGAAATTTATACATTTAAAGTATAAATTTAATTATAAAATAGTATAATTCTTTTTGCAGTATAATGTAGTTCATTATAATGTAGTTCATTATAATTTAATATGCTAGAAAAAAAAGCACTTATATTGAGAAATTGTATGACGTGTATTATTATTATTTATTATTATTACTTGCTTTTTATCATAACTTATATGTTTTGGTTAAACATTTAAAGGTATCATTCTAAGAAGGAGGGTGATCGTAGTTTTATCTAGCTGGTGAAAAGGGTCAATGGAACCAATAAATAAACAAATAAATAAAATAAAAAAAAAAAAAAAATAATAAAAGAATCCTTTCTCTACTTTAATAAGCCTTTCTATTTCAATATATAAACAAATAAAAAATAAAAAAAAAAGTAAACAAAAAAAAAATAAGAATCCTTTCTCTTACGTTAATAAAACAGGTTGTTACAAGATTCAGTGGGCAGTTGATTTCTGGCAAAAAAAAAAAAAGTTATTTTGAATTAATTTTAATTTTGAAAGTTTTTTTTTCTAAGGAATTTTCGTTAGGAAGAATTTCAAATTTTATAACTATAATGGTCCTCAGAATAAAATTTCCTTATTATTTGAACCATACTTAAGGTTTTGGAGAATAGATTGAAAACAAGTTGATGATGTTACAGTTGTATACGGTTTATTTGAATTGCATGATGATTATTTTTGAAATGTGTATTTTTACCAAGATATTTCATTTATATTATTAATAACATAACTGTAATGTAATAAAAAGATCAAGTTTTACATTAGTTATTATAGAAAAATGGATGTTGCCATCACCAATTATACATTTTTACCAAAAACAAATATAATGTAGTCCTGGGACTAGTAATTATATAGTAATCCATTGGATTACCAACTCGGATTACTAAAAACCTGAATTAAGCTGATCTAAACATGGATTAAGCTAAACTTGATGTGATTTAGAGTTTTTTCTCATTTAAATTGAATTCATCAAGAAAATCAAAATCGTTACAAAAATGTCTGAAGACTCTCTGCAGGAGGATGTTAAAGTAGTCTTTTTACCTCAAACATGAACATTAAGACAACAGAATTAGGGAAGCCAGTTTTAGTAAGACAATGAGAAGGAACAGCAGAACTGGAATGTTAAAAAAAATGCTGCAAAACCCCTTGCATAAAAGATATTTAGATTCAGAATTTCATTTACAGTAATGTCGAGAGCTTAAAACATGGATCTCTGAACAATGGAATCATGTAAATGTGCTCTAATGGCTCTAATGACTTTTCTTCCATTCATCACAAGAAGTGTTTATTATATACGTCCTCTGCATTTGCCTTAAACAATTGTGTTGAGCTTTTCAGTTGATTCCATTTTCCTCACAAGATGGGAAAAAAGAATACAGATTATGTAACCATTTTTTGGGAACAGTTGAAAAATGTTCATATAATTTATTTTCTCAATTCATGTCATATAATTTCATTCAGTTTAAAAGACCTTGTTTTGCATTAGGAAATTAGATCTATCTGGATGATAATGCCCTTATTCATAACTGTTCAATTAGGGTTTATAGAACAAAGATGAAGTTGAACTCTTTTCACAGCCAGCATAATCATCCAATTAAAATTCAGATTAGATTCAGGGAAACCTCATGTTCCACTTATGTATGTTGCGGAGGAGAGACAAGGACGTTGCTTTCAAAGAGGATTTTCAGGATAAATGCTCCCCATGCGCATGTCGCAAGGGAGAAAACCCAGAAAAAATTCCCAGCCTGACTATCGATGTGTGAGGTTTTACACACATTCGCAGTCTAGTCTCCTCTTCTCCGAAAGCACTGATTACAACATTGCCATCAGTAGTTTTGATTTTTTTCTAAAAAGATAATAACTAATTTTCAAAAGGGCTTCCATTGTTTTGAACAACCTCTAATTTCTGAATCAATATCTTTCTTACAATAACAAAATTCTATTATTCTGAACAGCCGCTGTGTGTCTAATTTCAATATCTCTCCTACGATAACAAAATTTATTATTTTGAACAGCCCCTGTGTATCTAATTTCAATATCTCTCCTACAATAACAAAATTCTATTATTTTGAACAGAATAATTATAAATTCTATAATCTAACTTCAATATCTCCTTACAATAATAATAAAATTCTATTATTATGGGCAACTCCTGTGTGTCTAGCTTCAATATCTCTCCTACAATAACAAAATTCTATTATTTTGAACAGAATAATTATAAATTCTATAATCTAATTTCAATATCTCTCTTACAATAATAATAAAATTCTATTATTATGGGCAACTCCTGTGTGTCTAGCTTCAATATCTCTCCTATAATAATAAAATTCTATTATTTTGAAAAGCTCATGTGTATCTAATTTCAATATCTCTCTTGCAATAATAAAATTCTATTATTTTGAACAACCTGTGTGTGTCTAACTTAAATATATCTTACAATAATAAAATTCTCTCTCTCTATATATATATATTACCATTTCAAGTAACGTTAGGTTTTAATTTTAATTTAATTTTGCAACACGAGGCAAGGGATTTTTCTGCCCATTAACTTCATAACTGACATTACCTTTGCCTTTTGTTAGGCAACGATACATTTATAATCAATTTTCATATAAAATGAAGATAACTGTTTGAGTTATTTAAAATAAACAAAATGCGTAAGTATATTTCTTTTTATTTATTATAATTATTATTATTATTTTGTTTTTTACCAGTTCACATGAAATGTCAAAGTAACGATGCATTTGCGATATATCTGAAAACTATTCTTCTCTCTCTCTCTCTCTCTATATATATATATATATTCAAAAAAATGCTCAAGTATGTTGTTTTTTAAACCATTTCGCAGATAATGTATTAATGTGGCAATGCATTTACAATCTATTTACATATAAATTAAATATAACTGTTTGTATTACTTAAAGTAAACAAAATGCTTAAGTAGGTTTCTTTTTTTTTTTAACCATGCAGGGTAACGATATATATTTATTGTTTCATTCACATAAATTGAAGATAATTGTTCGTATTAAAAAAAAAAAAAAAAGATCGAGTGAGTGTTTTTTTTTTCTTTTACCATTTCGCATATAATTTGTTAATTTATTAATTAATTCGTATTACTTAAAGTAAACAAAATACTTGAGTTGGTTGTTTTTTTTGTAGATTGTTAATTAATTTGTATTTCTTAAACTAAACAAAATGTTTAAGTAGGCTGTTTTTTTTTGTGGATTGTTAATTTGGTAATTAATTTGTATTTCTTAAAGTAATTCTCAAAATGCTTAAGTAGGTTGTTTTTTGTAGATTGTTAATTTGGTAATTAATTTGTATTTCTTAAACTGAACAAAATGCTTAAGTAGGTTGTTTTTTTGTAGATTGTTAATTTGGTAATTAATTTGTATTACTTAAAGTAAAAAAAATACTTAAGTAGCTTGTTTTTTTGTAGATTGTTAATTTGGTAATTAATTTGTGTTTCTTAAAGTAAACAAAAATGCTTAAGAAGGTTTCTTTTTTTTTACCATGCCAGAGTAACGATATATATTTATGTTCTCTTCATATAAATTGAAGATAATTGTTCGTATTATTTAAAAAAAAAGGTCGAGTGAGTGTTTTTTTTTTCCTTATACCATTTCTCATATCGTTTGTTAATGTGGCAATACATTTACGTACGAGCTATTTACATATAAATTAAATATAACTGTTAGTATAACTTAAAGTACGCAAAATACTTAAGTAGGTTTCTATTTTTTTACCATTTCACATAAACTATATCAGAGTAACGATACATTTATGATATCTTTTCATATAAATAATATGAAATAAGAGAATTGTTTCTGTTATTTAAAAAAAATTCGCAAAGTGTGTGAGAGAGAGAGAGGGTGGGGGATAGTTCAATAATTTACTTCCTGATATTTACATCAGATAAATTCCTTCATTGTTATATGATAATATTTATTAATTATTTTAGTATTCTAATAATAATGACTTAATCTGTTATATTATTCGATTATTATTATAATTATTTTTGAAATGTGTTTTTAATATGAAATAAAATTACAGAAAAGGATCAGTGTTCAATTCGAAGTTAATTTAAATTTTTTTTCCAGTAATTTTTTCCCCTTTTCAATAATTTTATTATTATTGAAAAGGAAAAAATTACTGAAAAAAAATTTAAATATATATATATGAAAAGCAATTCCACTTGCGAGTCATTGTGTACTTATATATATACAGTGCCCCACATAGTAAATGTGAGACCATGAAAATTTGGTGGTATAAATATACAAATTTTACAGATTAAGTAGCTGATAAAGTTAGCAGATGATCTGAAATGCAAGTTAGTCGGTCGATTTTAGCGCTAGACAGAAGAAAGAAAATGGCGTGTGAACCGGCCACTACGCCTACGCAATCCAAAATTTCAAGAAGTTCTACGTTACAGAAGACACGGGTGGATTAAGAGATGCCTTTACAGCAACACCGAAAGAACTTTTGAAAAAGAAAAATATAAAATCCAGCTAAATTTTGAAATTTCATTACTTAGAGCAATTTACTTATTTAGCTAACCGAATTTTTATACTTTATTACTGTTAGTATCAAATAAAATTATCAGAATTTATTTATTATAATTACAAGTAAATGTGTCTTGTTAGATAAAAAGTACATTCCAAATTTTCCTAAGCTAATTGAAAGAAGTAAATTGAAAGCACTCTTTAACATAAAATTAGATTTCGTTATTTTTAATTCATATTTTCACAGAGACATCTCGGTAACATCTGAAAATTCCTATTAAATTTGCACTGTTTATAATTCATATAACTCTTAGTTTTGTATTAAAGTAAAATTATTCACTGTCTATAAATTCAATCACTTTTTTTTTTTCCTATTGACAAAAAAGAAGCAAATTTACATATAACACTTGCTTTTAGTTTTTTTTTTTTTTTTGCAATTTTTTAAAAATATATATAACTATATATTTTTTTATATTTCTATTTATTTTAAATATTTTTAAAATAATGTTTTAAAAATCTGGCAATTTAACAAATATTATTTTTCGATTCAAAAGAAGAGTTTAAAAAGGATTAAGTTTTCAGAGATTGTTTATTTTTGCATTTTGTGCAAGAACTTTTAAAAAAAATATATATATAACTATGTATTTTTATATTTCTATTTATTTTAAATATTTGTTAAAATAATGTTAATAAAATCTGGCAATTACTATTCTGACAATTTAAATATTATTAGTGATTCGATTCAAAAGAAGAGTTTAAAAGGATTAAGTTTTCAGAGATTGTTTATTTTTTGCATTTGTGTGCAAGAACTTCTTTAAAAAAATATATATAACTATGTATTTTTATATTTCTATTTATTTTAAATATTTGTTAAAATAATATTAATAAAATCAATGAATATTCTGACAATTTAAATATTATTAGTGATTCGATTCAAAAGAAGAGTTTAAAAGGATTAAGTTTTCAGAGATTGTTTATTTTTGCATTTGTGTGCAAGAACTTTAAAAAAATATATATATAACTATGTATTTTTATATTTGTATTTATTTTAAATATTTGTTAAAATAATATTAATAAAATCTGGCAATTACTATTCTGACAATTTAAATATTATTAGTGATTCGATTCAAAAGAAGAGTTTAAAAGGATTAAGTTTTCAGAGATTGTTTATTTTTTGCATTTGTGTGCAAGAACTTCTTTTAAAAAAAAAAAATATATATATAACTATGTATTTTTATATTTCTATTTATTTTAAATATTTGTTAAAATAATATTAATAAAATCTGGCAATTACTATTCTGACAATTTAAATATTATTAGTGATTCGATTTCAAAAGAAGAGTTTAAAAGGATTAAGTTTTCAGAGATTGTTTATTTTTTGCATTTGTGCAAGAACTTCTTTAAAAAAAATATATATAACTATGTATTTTTATATTTCTATTTATTTTAAATATTTGTTAAAATAATATTAATAAAATCTGGCAATTAATATTCTGACAATTTAAATATTATTAGTGATTCGATTCAAAAGAAGAGTTTAAAAGGATTAAGTTTTCAGAGATTGTTTATTTTTTGCATTTGTGTGCAAGAACTTCTTTAAAAAAAAATATATATAACTATGTATTTTTATATTTCTATTTATTTTAAATATTTGTTAAAATAATATTAATAAAATCTGGCAATTAATATTCTGACAATTTAAATATTATTAGTGATTCTGATTCAAAAGAAGAGTTTAAAAGGATTAAGTTTTCAGAGATTGTTTATTTTTTGCATTTGTGTGCAAGAACTTCTTTAAAAAAATATATATAACTATGTATTTTTATATTTCTATTTATTTTAAATATTTGTTAAAATAATGTTACTAAAATCTGGCAATTTAAATATTATTAGTGATTCGATTCAAAAGAAGAGTTTAAAAGGATTAAGTTTTCAGAGATTGTTTATTTTTGCATTTGTGTGCAAGAACTTCTTAAAAAAATATATATATAACTATGTATTTTTATATTTCTATTTATTTTAAATATTTGTTAAAATAATATTAATAAAATCTGGCAATTACTATTCTGACAATTTAAATATTATTAGTGATTCGATTCAAAAGAAGAGTTTAAAAGGATTAAGTTTTCAGAGATTGTTTATTTTTGCATTTGTGTGCAAGAACTTCTTTAAAAATATATATAACTATGTATTTTTATATTTCTTTTTATTTTAAATATTTGTTAAAATAATGTTAATAAAATCTGGCAATTTAAATATTATTAGTGATTCGATTCAAAAGAAGAGTTTAAAAGGATTAAGTTTTCAGAGATTGTTTATTTTTGCATTTGTGTGCAAGAACTTTTAAAAAAATATATATATAACTATGTATTTTTATATTTCTATTTATTTTAAATATTTGTTAAAATAATATTAATAAAATCTGGCAATTACTATTCTGACAATTTAAATATTATTAGTGATTCGATTCAAAAGAAGAGTTTAAAAGGATTAAGTTTTCAGAGATTGTTTATTTTTTGCATTTGTGTGCAAGAACTTCTTTTAAAAAATATATATATAACTATGTATTTTTATATTTCTATTTATTTTAAATATTTGTTAAAATAATATTAATAAAATCTGGCAATTAATATTCTGACAATTTAAATATTATTAGTGATTCGATTCAAAAGAAGAGTTTAAAAGGATTAAGTTTTCAGAGATTGTTTATTTTTTTGCATTTGTGTGCAAGAACTTCTTTAAAAAATATATATATAACTATGTATTTTTATATTTCTATTTATTTTAAATATTTGTTAAAAAATAATATTAATAAAATCTGGCAATTACTATTCTGACAATTTAAATATTATTAGTGATTCGATTTAAAAAAGAAGAGTTTAAAAGGATTAAGTTTTCAGAGATTGTTTATTTTTTGCATTTGTGTGCAAGAACTTTTAAAAAAAAAAAAAAATATAACTATGTATTTTTATATTTCTATTTATTTTAAATATTTGTTAAAATAATATTAATAAAATCTGGCAATTACTATTCTGACAATTTAAATATTATTAGTGATTCGATTCAAAAGAAGAGTTTAAAAGGATTAAGTTTTCAGAGATTGTTTATTTTTTTGCATATGTGTGCAAGAACTTCTTTAAAAAAAAATATATATAACTATGTATTTTTTATATTTCTATTTATTTTAAATATTTGTTAAAATAATATTAATAAAATCTGGCAATTTAAATATTATTAGTGATTCGATTCAAATGAAGAGTTTAAAATGATTAAGTTTTCAAAGATTCTTCTTGTTTGTTGTTTGCTTGAAAGATTGCTTCTTCAAGCCAAAAAACAAGACTATAACAACAAAATTCTAAATTATCAATATTATATTAAAAATTAATTTAGGAAAAATAGGTAAAGAAATATAGAAATTTTAGGAAAAGTATGTGATTGAAATACATTGATCTATCTCAGTTTAGTCTTTAATGTTAATTTCCAATTTTATGTTAAAATTCAACATAATAATTATTATTTTTATTTAATGTAAGCAACAGTTAATCTCAGCAGTTATTTCACATGGCCTTTACTTTTATTGTTTATCTCTTAAAAATCTGAAAATATTTTTTTTTTTTTTTTTTCAAAGTGTTTTAAGTTTTTCTTTTATCGACATTTCCCAATTTTTAAACTTTATTTATATTATAATTCACACTAAATATTTTTTCTTGGATCATTCAACTTTTTTTATAATATGTAAATGAAATCTTAAAATGTGTTTCATGTATATATTTTTATCAATGTTCATATAGAGCCTGAATGGCCGAGTGGCTGGCGCTCGGTACCCCAGGTTTCGGGTTCGAGTCCCGGCGGTGCCATGGATGTTTGTAGTGGTTCGGAATCCACTTCAAACCGTAGATTCCGGTCTAATATGATCGTAGAGTGTTGCGGGGGCATTGTTACTCCGCGTCCGTGGCTTATCGTCAAGTTACAGGCGCCTCCTGGGTAATGCTAGTGAGTAGCGTCTGTGCAGCGCTTGCCTTAAGGCATCCAAGACCAAGCTGTCTAAGTGTTTGCCAGCTGCATTAGAAAGAAAAAAATCATTGTTCATATATGATTAATTATTTTTCATTGTTTAAACGATTTTACAATTTACACTGATCAACAAAAACATTGAAACCACTTAAGCGTTATACAAATGAAGTTGTTTACAGGGCAATCAAATGGGAGGAATGGATTTTGAGGCTATGGGTAAATACTTGGAACCCTACTCATTACTACCATACCATTACCCATATCATTGCAGCATGGAAAAAGATAATGTTTTAACCAAATAGGGACAAAGGATGGCTGAATTTGGGTATGTGCAAGTATTATCTGTTCATTATAGGCAGTAGTTAGCACATATCAAAGAAAGTTGCAAGTAATTAGCAATGAATTAGTTGTCACCAATTAGGATCAATGATGGCAAAGGTGCTTATTGGTACTGTTAGACGTGCTATCAATATCATGCACTTTTGTCTATGACAATTGGAATCTATCAATCCATTTGTGTAACTATGCTAGCAGAGGATTCCTCAGCATAAAAGCGTGTATGGTACAGATGGTAAGTATAGGTATATCGTCATGCTCATTGGACTAAAATCACTCGTTTTGCTTTACTTATGTGGGTGAAGGGTAATACGAACGGAGTGCAACGTTTCCTGACGAAAAACAATACAGCAAAGTGCAATCGTCAACGCCATAAGCAAGTCATTTACAAGAATTAGAAATTATTTTCTATTGCATTCATGGTTGGATCTGCGGCATTTAGTTCAAAGCCTCACTTCTAATTCAAAACTCTTTTATGCTCCAGATTATTATGCTCCTACTCTTATTAAGAAGGTGGTTTCAAAGCTTTGGCTGATCGATCCTTTTTTGTTTTATCAAAAATTCCTATTTTACCTCTTTTTTTTTTTATCTGTTTACCTTGTTTTCTATACTGAATGTTATCTCTTTCAATTTTACAAAAATATTAAAATTTCAACATTTAGTCAGAAATCATCCTAACCAATAAGCTGTCACTACAAACTATCCGTATTTAAAATCATGTGATCTTGGTTCTTATGTATAGGATGCGTTATACACACATATATATGATTAAGAAAACTTTATTTACTTGATTAATACATACTACTACAATATTAATATTTACTTGATTAACACATTTATTTGATAGATATGCATGCATAGATAATTGAAGTCTTTTTAATTTGTCATACTACCATTCTTAAGAATATGATTTTCACGCTTTTGCGGTATTACATAAGATTTATGTTCAAGGATGATGCAGTGTGGTAATCCGACTCATCATCGGCCATATTACCCTCCGGTTCCTCTGCTATGGCACTTAAAACCTGGCTTTCAGGTCGTTTCGCCTTCTTTGTGCCGTTATCTTCTGGAAGATATGGAAATATTTCTGTGTAAACATGACAAATCTCAATATCCTGAGTTTCATCGCTTTCGCTTTCTGACTCACTATCAGTTACACGATTATCTGATTCTTCTCCATTATCGGGTTCTTCTGTCTCTTCCAAAGGTTCCTTTTCTTGTCCTTCGAAAAATTTCTTTTCTTCTTCTGTCAGATCGTCCCAAAATTCAATTCCGCGTTCTCCTCTCTCTTCCCTAGATTCATCCACTAACATCATTTGATAAAGTTTCTTTTTTTCTTCATCCATCTTTTCCCAACGTTTATTGTCTTCTTCTGACGCCTCTTCCCAAAGTTTCCTTTCTTGCTCTTCCTTCTCTGCCCAACGTTTCCTTTCTTCTTTTTCCACCTCTTCCCATAATTCAGATTGGGCTTCTTCTATCTCTTCCAAAAACTCCTTTTCTGGGTCTTCCATCTTGTCATAAAGATCCTTTTCTTGTCCTTCGAAAAATTTCTTTTCTTGTTCTGTCAGATCGTCCCAAAATTCACTTCCGCGTTCTCCTCTCTCTTCGCTAAACTCACCTCCTAACATCATTTGAAAAAGTTTCTTTTTTTCTTCATCCATCTTTTCCCAACGTTTATTGTCTTCTTCTGACGCCTCTTCCCAACTTTTCCTTTTTTCCTCTTCCTCCTCTGCAAAACATTTCCTTTCTTCTTCTTCCTCCTCTTCCCATAATTCAGATTGGGCTTCTTCTATCTCTTCCAAAAATTCCTTTTCTGGGTCTTCCATCTTGTAATAAAGATCCTTTTCTTGTTCTTCTATCTCTTCCAAAAATTCCTTTTCTGGGTCTTCCATCTTGTAATAAAGATCCTTTTCTTGTTCTTCTATCTCTTCCAAAAATTCCTTTTCTGGGTCTTCCATCTTGTCATAAAGATCCTTTTCTTGTTCTTCTATCTCTTCCAAATATTTCCTTTCTTGTTCTTCCCTCTCTTCCAAATATTCCATTTCTTGTTTTTCCAAAAAGTCACATTCGGATTGTTCTATCTCTAGCACAAATCCATTTTCTGGGTATTCCACGAATTCCTCTTCATTCTCTTCGACTAATTGGCCCAATAGGCTAAGGAGATTCGAAAATCTTCCATGAAATTCATAAGAATCGACGTCACTTCCATTATCAATATCTGAAGCCTCAGGCGTTGTGTGAACTTTTGGTTCCCCGCTGGATGAATGGTTTAATGCTTTTTGAGATTGGATAGACCTCGGCTTATCTAGATCCTCCAGATGAAGAAGAGAGCATCCCTTCAGATCATTAGAATTATCAGATCGACTTCCGCTCATTTCATCACTGTTGTTTGCAGTCGTTCTATTCCTTCTGTAAGGCACTCGTTCAACTCGGCATCTGTTGGCACACCTGTGGAGAAGAACATTATGGTAAAAAAACATGAGTATAGCTATCTATCCATCTATATATATATATATATATATATATATATATATATATATATATATATATATATATATATATATATATATATACATACATACATACATACATATATATATATATATATATATATACAGTAGAACCTCTGTAAGTCGAACTTCAAGGGAGACGCCAAATAATTCGAGTTATAGAGTTTTCGACTTATGGAGGATATCGACTTACGCGGATTTTGTAAGAAAATATTCGACTTGTAACTAACTTAGGAGGTTTTCGACTTATCGAGGTTAACTAACTTATTTTGAGTTAGAGGGGGAAAATAAATAAAAATTCAAGTTGCAGAGGTTTATTTGCAACTTAAAAATTATATTATGTACTACAATAAAAAATTAAAATAATTCCGAAACAATCTTAAAATTAAAAATATTATGTATCAAAAAGTCAGTTATTATTATTATTTATTTATTTTATTATTATTATTATTATTTTTTTTTTTTTTGCTTTAGACAATTTGATCGTTCTCTATCTATAGCATTAGCTAAGCTATAAAGAGCAGAAAATTATTTTTCTTCCGAGTTGCTATTTCATAGAATTGGTTATTCTATTTACTGTATACTCATACATAGTACTGTACTTACTGTACATAGTACTGTACTTACTGTATACTTCTTAGAAAACAATGACGTGCAATGTCGGAAAATCCTTAAAGTCGGTAACTTATTTTTCTTCGAGCTATAGAGGTAATTAGTTTCAAATGATCGAGTTGTAAAGGTTGTAAAGTCAAACATTGCTAATGTTCGAGATACAGAGGTCCAATATTTTTTTTTTTTTTTTTTTTTTTCGAGTCACGGAGGAAAAATATATACCAAAAATGGCTTGTTGGGATTGACTAATTATTTCGACTTATAGAGGGTATAGAGGGTTGAAATTTCGAGTAATGGAGGTTTTGCAGCTTGAGGGAAGGGACCAAAAAATTTTTCGAGTTGTGGAGGTTTTCGACTTATCGATGTTCGACTTAAAGAAGTTCTACTGTAAAATATATATATTTATAAAGTACAGAATGGCAGAAAACGCAAACACACAGGGAAAATGAAAAAGGGAATGAACAAGGGACTTTATTGAACATAATCAAATTCTATAATAAAGCCGTATCAGCATTCGTTATACATAAATCTTCATGTGATGGCTAGTCCCATAAAAAAAGAGAAAAAATGGGCCAGAGGTTTTTAAAAATAGAATCGATTTGTATAATAAAGCCATTATAACGGTTGCCTTAATAAAGCATTCGCTATAACATAAATATTAACATATTCATGAGCTTCATTGTTATATACACACACTCGTATATTAAATATATATATACTAGATGCAAAAATGTATAATAATATATTTTGACAACTTAACTGTTGAATATACATGGTCAATACTTGGGTTTTTACATTTAATTGCATATCTGTTTTACCCAGTGGTGCAAATTGGTTTTGTTTTTTTGTTTTTTTTTAGCCACTCTAGTTAATTTTTTTAATTTGGTAATTTGTATGTATAATTTGAATAAAAAACAATAAAACTTTGTCAAAACCATCACCAGTATAAATTTCCCTAAAAATATATTAGTTTATCCATTTGTTTACAGACATTTTAATTATGTTACAGCAACAAGATTAAATGCATTTAGCATTTTTTTTTTGTAACGTTTTTAATCACATCACTCATTCATAAAGCATACTCTACGGTAAAATATAAACAAATATTTTGTAGATATGAAATTCTGTTCAAAAATTTAACTTCTAGTTCGAACAGAATTTTTTAGATTATTTTTTCAATGACAAATAAGTCAATATCAGTCAGCTTAAATATTCAAAAAGATTACTCAAACAAAAAAAATATTTTGCTTTTTTTTTTTAATTTTTATTATGTAGTGTAAAAAAAAAAAAATGGTGTCACTCACTTTCAGTTATATTTTAATCTGAATGGTGAAGTTGACGAGATGTTAGAAAAAAAGTAACTTAATATTTTCATTTATACAAATTTTTTTTATTATTTATTATGTATATATATGCATTTATTTTTGTATCAATAACTTGATACTGTCAATATGTTTTGATAAAAACAAGTTTTGAAAGTTCCCAATTTGCAAACCTAATTTAAAATTCTGAAAATATGTTACTAATTAAGGGGCATGATGACCGAGTGGCTAGCGCTCTGGCGCTCGATACCACAGGGTTCGAGTTCCGGCGGTGCCATGGATGTTTGTAGTGGTACGGAATCCACTTTTAAACCGTAGGTCCCGGTCTAACATGATCGTAGAGCGTTGCGGGGGTATTGTTACTCAGAGTTTGTAACTTTCTTTTCAAGCTACACGCAACCCCCTGGGTAGTGCTATGAGTAGTAGCGTTGGTACAGCCCTTGCATGGCATAAAAAGACAGCTGTCTAAATATTTGCCGGCTGCATTAGAAAAAAAAAAATATGAAAAAGTGTTATTATTAGTATTATTAAGACTATTAAAGTATGAAAAAATTAAAAACTTATTTCTATCCAGTCGAAAGTCAATATAGACGAACATTTTTTTATTAGAAATAATATTAATCATAATTTTTTAATTCTTACTTTAAAACATTGATATTTATTAGGTTATTTTTTAACTAAGTGCAATTTGTTACAATAATTTAGGATTAACATATGAATATAATCTTGTAATTTTAATTAAAATATTTATGAATATTTTGATTCAGTGCCAAACACACTACTTTTTAAAGATCTATCGTAAGTTATTAAAATTAAAATATCCATAATAAGAGGTCAATTACATTATTTTGAGGTTTGATTTGTCGCTGTATGGTCATTTTTTTTTTGCACACTTTAGGCTAATTAGACTGGGGCCTACAGTTTGACATGGATTCCGAAGCCCTAATAAACATCCATACCACCACCAGGATTCGAGCCTGAAGAAATTAAATGCCAGAGTGCTTGACAATTGGCCATCAGGCTCATGGCTTTGAGGAAAAATAGCATTACGTTAGTGGTACTTAGAGGAAAAGTAGCATTACTTCAATGGTAGTTGAAAAAATATGCTTACTTTAACAATTTTTAAGTAAAGGCAGCATTACTTCAATGGTACTTTGAGGAAAAGTAGCATTATTCAGTGGTACTTTGAGAAATGTAAATAGCTATGTTTATACGTATCTGAATGAGCAAATAAGAATGACATGATACTTGAATTCCAATCAATAAGCCTCCATCTTGTGGGATATAACCAGTTTACTTATTTATACGGATGCATACTAATACGGATTTAAATGCATATGGATAGAAAAGCAAAAAGCTACCGCTTCTTTATATTCATTGTTTTTCCTATTCCCTCTGCAAATTGTTTTCATAATTATAGTTTGACCACCGATTGTCTGGAAAAATTGGCAAGCGGCCAAGTCAGACTGATTCAATCAGATCAGCATTAAAGAGCAGACAGAAAACTAGTTTTGAAGAGATCAATTTAAGGTTTTTGTAATTCCATTAAAAATAATTTTTAATCTTTAATAATTAAAAAAATTAAATTACATAACATCAGAAGAAAAAAATTAGATGAAAAAAATTCCACAGTAACTATTGAACTTTTCTTTCAAAACTGCTTTGCAACTCGTATATCTGCCTAGCACCCCTAACAAGTAATCGATACGCCCGTTTCCGTTTTTAAAGCGGATGTTTACTTTGCCACACATTAACATTTATTTAAACACATCAGTTTAAATATTTATTAACCAATGCTATATTTTGATTTATGAATAGTTAAGATATGTGCTAACTTCGTAGTAGTTTAATTTTTTCTGCTATGCAAGATTAAATATTCCGCATTTATCGATTATTGGCGTGGTCAAGAAACTGAAGGATTTACCATAATTCGATTTGCGAAAATTGACTTTGAATCAACTCTCCTGTTTCCATTAGATGTCATTACAGCTTCTTTTCAAATCTATACAAAGCAATTTTTATTACAAACAAAATTATTACTGGGCATTTTTGCGGAAATAATGTACTTATTTATGAATTAAGACTGTTAAATTCTGTAGTAAATGTGCTGTTTACAATTAAAATATAATAATTTATAAGCAAATTTAACGGGCAGGAAAGTCAGAATCATGATAGTTTTTTTAAGCATATAAAAGTCAAAAATGTTAACATAATTTTTGCAGAAATAATTTTTAAATATATTTTAATGCATTCATAAAAAAAATGCTTTTTTTCATAAATGAAAAAAATATCTTAAATACTGAAAAACATAAATAAAAAGAATTAATAAATTCTTTTTCATTAAATACATAAAAGAATCCATAATAAATACATTCATAATAAAATAAATACATTCATAAAAATTCCTATTTAATTCAAGTATACTCTTTAAACAATTTGTTGTGTTACGTATAATTTGGGATGAATGAAATTCAAACAGTGTTTAGGCTATTAAGTTATAAAATGTTAATAATTATTAAATGTTAATAATTATTTAAGACAAAGATGTTTAATATTTTGTATTTTATTGTTTTATTAATTATTTTATCCTTTTAATTATAAATTAAAGTGGCTTAAAATCTTTTACCTTTTAAATCTATTCTGTAACCCAATTTTCATTAAATCTTACGTATTTACAAATACAGCTAGTTTATATTTATATCATTATCATTATATGGTTTTAAAAATAATATATCATTGTAAATATGGTTTTAAAAATAATATATCATTTAAATATGGTTTTAAAAATAATATCATTATAACATTTTAAATATGGTTTAAAAATATAGGTTATTATCATAGCTATATTTTATCTATGATAATGATATTTTTAAAATCATATGTACCATGGATCAAATGACTCTTTTTAAAGTTATGAAGTTAATGTTAAATGGTCCAAAATAAAACGCTCCTTTTACCATAAAAAGAAGAAAGTTATATTTTTATTTCTGGAAATATTATAAGATTATTATTTTCAAGATCACTTTTTTGAAATTTTAGATGCAAAGAGCTTTTCTTATCATAAAATTGCAATATAAATTGACTTTAAAACTCCTTTTTAAACCTTTTACTGAATATTTTCGGTAAAATTTTAAAAGTAAAACTTTTTTTTACCCATAAAATTATGGGTATTGTTTCGAGGAACGAGGTTTTCGTGGCTTAGATCACTTTTTCGTGTTCCCGATCACTGCATTTTTTTAAAATTCTCTCATGAGCTTTTTAAAAAATTCTTTCACGAGCGATTTTTCTATTTCTTTCACTAACTAATAATTATATATGATTAACCTGCATATCGAGCCAGCCGATTATATTTTCTTTTGTTTTAATTACATACTTTTTTTTTTTTTTCTCGCTTCTCAAATATTATTACCATGACAGCTTTTTGGTTTTCCTAAAACTTAGACAGCAAAATTTCCAACTTATTTTCTTTTCCGCTTACTATTTTAGAATTCGCTATAAAATATTATAATTATTTTGCCTTTTTTAAAATATTTTATTAACTTATTTGATTCTCATTGCTGTATTTACAGAGCAATCAGTTTATTATTTAATGTTTAATGTTAATGCAAAAATATTATTAGGTTTTTCTTACGTGGCATTACTTCCGATTTATGCAGGAAGCTGCGCCTTTTTACAGACTTACGATCGGAAGACAAATTCTTCGATTTCAAGAAATCAAGAGAAAAATCTCTAAAATGTCTCAATAGCAAATTAATATTCTTCATTTTAAAGAGACATGAAATGAGTAGTTGTGCTTTAATATTCAACTTCATTGCTGTTAGTAAATTTTTAAATATAAATTATTAACATTTTTAAAGCTATTAACAGTTAACATTTTTGTGCATCGCTATTTATCATGCTATCGCGCTGGCAAATATTTTAACATCGCTATTAACATTTTTGGCGATGAATTTATTTTTAAGGTTTTACGTTACTATTCATAATTTGGATAAGTAAAAAAATAATTTTCATTAAATAAATAGTTTTTTCAATTGAATTATTGATCTGCTTTTCGTTCTTAAAATCAAGTATTCACTAATTGTTTCGCTTTGAGCTATAGATTATTCAGTTTTGGAAATTGATATTATGGCTTTATCCTGTATGATTTTCATTTAAGCATATCGAAAATACTGCTGAATGTTGAACATTAGTGTGCCCCTTCAGATAAGAATTAAAAAATGATGAAGGTCTAAAATATGACATTATCAAAATGTTTGTAAAAGACATTTAAGACTTATTTATTAAAGAAGAAGGAAGGATATTACAATTTTTTTCTCTGAAGTTCCATAAAAAATAATTTTAAAATAATGCAGCTCAAGATGCTTTTTACGAATATAGTTATAAGATATCAATAAATGATAAAAAATTATTTTCCCCGAAAATAAAGTCAGGAATGAAAAGTGCTCATACAGAAAATAAGCTTTTACAAAATTAGCTAAACACAACGGCCATCATACGCCTATCTGTGCGAGTGAATGAAAATACACCAGAGTAAATAATTAAAATTACTTTTCAGGAAGGCAAATAATAATTAACTTATAATGATAAAGTTTTTCATTTCTATTACAATTGTAAAAATCATAAACTGACGAATTTATTTAGAGATTTATCCCGTTTTAAATCAAATAATTATAAATGTTTTAGTAATTTTTTCAATTTTTATTTATATTATTGATATGAATTCTTAAATGAAGTTACTATTTATTTTACCTTCACTTGTTTTACTTGCATGAAGTGTGTTTGGTAAATACTTTTCTTTAGTTTATACCATGATTCTTGCACGAATATTTTTTTTTTCCAGGATTTTATTTTCCTCAATATAAAATGTCAATTTATTACGTTATTATAACTTAACAACGATATTTAAAAATAAAAATATTAAGCTAGTTTAAGATATCAACCATAGATAAAGAAACGGAACTTTATTGGATACATTGCTAAAGAAACAAGGAAAAGCAGAGCTTCAATTGAGAGTTATACGTCGCTGCTACATATAAGATCAATTTTCTCTACAGGAGCGATTGCGTATTAAACGCTGCAAAGGATTAGAATCAGGTGATTACGAAATTTTTTAATTTAATGAATCGATATCTCTTTTAAATTACGTAACGTAAAATTTAAACCACATCAATACCTAATTTTTAAAACTCTTATTACTTTAATCATATTACCCTCTAAAAATATAATGAAATGCTATTAAGTGTTAAGAGGTTGTACACTACAGTTATTATATTTAGAATGAAAATAAATTTTACCTTGTTATGCCAAAAAGAAGCAGAAAAGGTAGGAAAAACTTATTCAAGAATACATGCAAAAACGATCAATACAGTTCCAAGTTATTTGTTATATTAATTATTTTCATATAAATTGCATTTTGAAATTATATAGAAATACAGACAGAAGCATACAAAATTTTTGAATAGAAATTGTCCCCATTTAGTAAAAAATATAAATTACCTGAGTTAAATATTGCGTTGGAAAGGATCTGAACAGTTTGAGAATACATTAGATTTCCATATTTATTCCAATAACGCGATAAAAAAAAGTGACTGCTCTTTTCATATAAAGTTATTCCTCGTACAACGCGCCATATAACAAAGGACGATAATTATCCTATTTCGAAAGGCAATATTAAATGCTCCATATAATAAGATACATTTTTTCACCACATACACGATTGCGTATTATGCGCAGCAGAGGAGCCAGTTAATTAGGAATTTTTAATTTATTTGAATTGATATCTAATTTTAATTTAATGAATCGATATCTCTTTTTAAATTACGTGAAATTTAAACCACATCAATACCTAATTTTTAAAAACCTTATTACTTTAATCATTTTCTGCTCTAAAGATATAATGAAATGCTATTAGGTGTTAAGAGGTGGTACACTAGAGTTATTAAGTTTATAATGAAAATAAATTTTACCTATTAATCAAATGCCAAAAGAAGCAGAAAAGGTAGGAAAAAACTTATTCAAGGATACATACAAAAACGATCAATACAGATCCATGTTATTTGTTATATTAATTATTTTCATATAAATTGCATTTTTGAAATTATATAGAAATACAGACAGAAGCATACAAAATTTTTGAATAGAAATTGTCCCCCATTTAGTAAAAATATAAATTACCTGAGTTAAATATTGCGTTGGAAAGGATCTGAACAGTTTGAGAATACATTAGATTTCCATATTTATTCCAATAACGCGATAAAAAAGTGACTGCTCTTTTCATGTAAAGTTATTCCTCGTACAACGCGCCATATAACAAAGGACGATAATTATCCTATTTCGAAAGGCAATATTAAATGCTCCATATAATAAGATACATTTTTCACCACATGCACGATTGCGTATTATGCGCAGCAGAGGAGCCAGTTAATTAGGGAATTTTTAATTTACTGAATTGATATTCTAATTTTAATTTACTGAATTGATATATATTTAAATTTTTTTAATATTTAAATCACATCAATATCTAATTTTTAAAAACCTTATTACTTTAATCATTTTCTGCTCTAAAGATATAATGAAAAGCTATTAAGTGTTAAGAGGTTGTACACTACAGTCATTATGTTTATAATGAAAATAAATCTTACATTGTAATGCCAAAAGAAGCACAAAAGGTAGGAAAACTTCTTCAAGAATACATGCAAAAACGATCAATACAGATCCAAGTTATTTGTTATATTAATTATTTTTCATATAAATTGCATTTTGAAATTATATAGAAATACAGACAGAAGCATACAAAATTTTTGAACAGAAATTGTCCACCATTTAGTAAAAACATAAATTACCGAAGATAAAAATTGCATTGAAAAGGATCTGAACAGTTTCAAAATGCATTAGATTTCCTTATTAATTCCATTAACACGATAAAAAAATAGAGCTACTACTCATACAATATTATTCCTTTGTACAACGCGCCATGTAGCAAAGTACGATAATTATCCAATTTCGAAAGGCAATATTAAATGCTCCATTTAACAGAAGTAATCGAATTAAATACTATGAATGTGTTAAAGCAATATACGAGTAGTTGCCTCATTCATTTGGTCAATTATTCAACAAACGTAAATGAATATCTAATTACAAAGGAGCGATTAGAAGGGAATGGAATGGAATATTGGACGACTGAGACTAGGACTAATATATTCATCTAAATTAAATATTAAATTCCGGCTATGTATCAATTTAAAAAAATTGCCCAAAGATAATACACACAAAAATTATTAGAACAGATTCAAATTAATTAACGTTTAGATAGATAAATTGACTTTTTCAATCATGGAAAAATTCAAATAAAATTAGATACAGAAATTTAATTAAACTAAAAATATCAAATACGCTCTTTGAAGTATAAATAATAAAATATA
>BPLR01003743.1:0-83735 GCA_021605095.1 Caerostris extrusa
TGCTATTGTCTTTACTTAAAATGTATACATTTAAGTGTATATATATTAAACATTTATTTCGTGATCGTTTACTTGGCATTTCTCTTCAAAAATATATCCTGGAATCTTTATTTGTGTGTAGTAGTTTTCTTTCAAACAATAATTTATTTTTGATGAATATTGTGTAATCCAATCTTGTTTTCCTTACTTTATTCGATAAAAATACTGTATTGTGAAATTATTAATAGGATACATTTTTTGTTGAAACAATCTTCTATAAAATAATTTTGTTTATTTTATTTTAAGAATAAACAAATACATTAAAATAAATATAGTAATCATAAATAAAATCTAAATAAATAAGTAAATAAAATAAATTCAGTATTTACTCCATTGATTAACACATTTAACACCGAATTTGTTCAAAAACGTTTTGTTTCTACAACAAAAACAATTTAGTTTAAATCATATTCCAATATTTACCACTTTGTATACAATGTAACGGGCGATTTAAAGGTCATTGGACAAAATTTGAGGGGTAGTGCAGCTTACAAAATCATAAATTTTTTGTATATGAATGTATAGCCGGAAATGATGTGTTGATGCGCGAACACAAAAAATGTAATATGATTAGAAAAACTTTACTTATTTACAACATCATTGCAAAATGCTTCTTTTTGATGATGATGATGATGATGATTTGACATGTTGCGAAGGGAACTTGGCTGCGCAAGCAGCCGCTAGCTTCTATCTTGTTTCAGTACAAAGACGATGAAGAAATGCTTTGCGAGAAAAGAACGGTGAAGACTATTAGAAGATTGCCCAAATAGATTTAAAAGAGAAAAGAAAGAAATCATGATACAATAATGGCTTCACATAAAGAAAATGCTTCTTTGACTTACTGTCACGATAAATGCTCAAAATTGCAATTATCAACAGTAGACCTATGCCTGATAGCGTCGAAGTAGTGATCGGCAAGTTAAAATAAAATAGAGAGTTAACATCGGTGTTGCTATCCAGAGGTCTTGAAACACATCATTGACGGGTATAAGAAATTCGTTTAAAAGTGTATCCCGATCATACATTCTATAAAAAAAATATGTTTTAGTAAAGATAATCACCTCCCAAAGCTTGTCCCATGTCAATGAATGGCCCTGTACTTTTGTGATATAACAGAAATTATACCCCAAAAGTACAGAATCCTTTTTATACTTGATGATCCGAATTCTGCGAAACAATTATATGGTTCTTATCTAATATATGTTTAATAAATGATAGATGATGTAAAAAACAAGTCATGCAAAAGGTAGATAAAATGGTCTCAACTAGTAAGATAAGTGGTAATCAATATCGGACATATATTGGAAAAATAGCATTATTTTGTTTTAGGTGAACTATTATAATATGTGATGTGATTATTATTAAGTTGTCTAACTATTATAGTTCCAATCCCATTTTGAATTTTTTCTGCATTCTTTATTTGTAGAGTAATTGTCGTAAATAAAATATTTAACACTTTTATCATTTTGTTTCCCTAAGATTATCGTATGCAGATTAGTAGCTCTTTCAACTGAAATCAGTTATATTTTATTTTGTGTGGTGTTTAAACAAGTAAACAATCGTATTTTTACGGTAATGTATTTATAGATTTTATCTTTCTATTATTTTATTATAAATTTACTGAAAGATTATTCTTTTCAGTAGTCCATTGCAGAAGTAGCATTAGGGTTGAGGAGATAAAAGATAATTAACAATAAGATTATTTTTAGCGACATAATAAAAATATATTTTTATTGTGAAACCATATTATTATCATATAATATATAATAAATTATTATTACTGAAATTGTTTTTCAAATGCACTGTTTTATATTATTTTGAAACAAAACTTATTTTGAAAGCTGTACTTTTTATTTCTGAAATATATACTCTTATTATATGCTACTGTGTCCAAAAAAGTAAGACCAATTTTCAATTTAAAATTAGGGCTTATGGAGTTTCAATTTTTTTTTTTTCTTTTTTTTTAGGTTGCTGACACTGTCCTTGACATCTGCAATTAGAGATCTTGCTGGTGATTTTGAATTTTAAAAGGATCAGTTAATTCCATTTTGGGCCTCAAATGAAAACACTGAATGTGTCAGCTCACACTGCATTGATTCTTCGTGACTTTTTCATCAAAAATGAAACCCATATCGTTTCACAACCCCGTATTCACACCGTGAAACTTCTGGCTATTCCCTAAACTCAACGGATCACTTCGAGGACACCGTTTTTGAGTCGATTGAAGAGATTTAACGAGAATCGCCGCGCTCTTTGAAGGCCATCCTTGCCGATAGCTTTTTAGCATGCATTGAGGATTGGAAAATAAGTTGGCATAAGTGCATTGTGTCCGAGAGAATTACTTTGAAGGCGATGAATTAAATTTGGAAGAATAAATAAAGAGTTTAATGAAAAGATAATACTAGAAGTTTAATGAAATAATTCTAGGCTATTTATAATATTGTCCACTTTTTTATATTTCATATTAATTGTAAAAAAAAAAAAAAACCATTATTTTAATTTTTGAAATGAACAAAACTTAAAAATATGAATTTCCATAAGAAAATTAAAAAATAATTTAAAGTTTAAGTGATTACAAAATGTACAATTAATAGTCAGGAGCCAAACTCCGATACTTCTGAATCCGATTCACTTTGAAACTTCGCATATATTTAAAAGATTCAAACTTCTTTTGAATCAACGAAAGTACTTCTGATTATGTATAGAGCTTGTTATAAATGGATCAATTGAAAGCTATCATCATTTTTCTCTCGAATATTTTCAAGAAAATTAAGCCAGATTTTTTTTTTTTTTTTTAAATCCTTAACCATCATTTCTTCAGACCCCTCAAATAGTTTATTGACAGGTAGTAAGGCAGATAAAAATTATTTGCTGCTCTATGTATGGACAATTTATGCACTATAAGGGTTATCAATTACCATACAGAATTTTTAATCATTTAACGTATAGATTTTATTGTATCAGTGTCATAGCGCTTTATAATAATTCCTTTAGCCCGCTAGTGTTGTGAAAAATAACCTGCAATTGGAGTTTCTTTTCTTAGAGTTTTTGTTTTAAACCGTTTAATAACTCAAAATCATCTTTAAAGGAAATCTGGGGCATTTTTCTAAATATGGAATGTTTGTTCATAGCAAACCAAATGAAACAATTGCATTTAATCAACATTTATTTTTTAAGAAAATTCTGTTTTTTATAGTCTTGTTATAATTTCATTTATTTTTAAATTTTTCAGAAAAAAAAAAGTTTAAATTTTGATTTTGTCTATATCTTCATGTTGAAGTTTTTGTTTTTTGGCAATAAGATCTCTTAAAAAAAGTAATTTTTCGTCAATTTGCTGTCCTGAATATTGTGTATCAAAAAGATCTTTCTTGCACGGAGATAACTCTATTAGCTCAGGAACTGAAAAATCTCGAATTTTACTAGCAATAGTGAATCTTATAAATGTTAAAATAAAATAGATACCAATATAAAATTGACAATATCGCAAAAGAAGATAAATATGAACAATATTTTATTAGACAACTACTTTAAACAAATTTTATAAATAATATATTTAAAAAAAAAAATTCTAGGAAGAAATTTTCGGAAATATTTCACCATTTTTAATCACTATTAATTTATCCTACTTTTATAAAATATAAGTCAAAGACTTCAGAATAAGGAAAAAATTTCAATGCAAATTTTAAAGGACTTGAATCCATGAAAAAATTATTTGATTACCAATTTACATGCTTTAATTACAAGTTGCATGCTGTTTCGTTTTTTGATTACCCAGTTACAAAAAAGTCTTCTGACGATCACACGTACGAGCTCTTATATTTGGTCGGTTTTCCGGTGTGTGCATTGGCCACTCTCAAAATTCTAATTAAATGGTAAAGTTGCAGAAATTTATAGCATTTCAAAAAATAAAAAAAAAAAAAATGTCTTCTTCGAAATTTGGTTTTTCGACTTTTTTTCCAACTTTTCAAGAATTGTGCCAACTTGTGCAGAGTAGAAATATGATCTCGAACAAATAAATGTCGAGAAATCCTCATGCTGCCATGTCTACCATCATCCTGTGATCGACTGTCATTTTATTATTAGAGATGACATTTAATCTTATTTGCGAGTTTGACCCAACAGAACCAGCTTTATCTCAGAAAAATGCAGTATAATGCATTAAATTATAAAAAAAAAAATGTAAGCCAATTTCTTAGCGAAAATTGTTACATTTTTTTTTCAATGGAAGTACTACACACAGAGAAACTTATTGATTGTTTTTGATTTCGTTTTCTTTTATTTTCAACCTACCGAGGATTTTACCTACCCTTATAACAAGTAATATAAAAAAATTCAGAGAAAGTTAATTCACATAACAGAGAAATTTTTTATTCACTATTTTACAGAAAGTCCTTTATAAATAATTTTCATTCATTTTTTTAAAAGTTTATCTACGCCATCTATTGGTAGAAAAAAATAAGCTCAACTTTTTTTTTTTCAAATTGCAGAAAAAGTCCTAGGACTTAGTTTTACCGAGGATTAATTAAAAAAGTTTATCTTCCATCTATTGGTAGATATATACAAAGTTAAATCTAAAAAAATAAAATTAATTAACTAAATTTAATTACTGAATTAATATTTGAAAAAACTGTATTAACATCAAGTGTCATCCACTACAAGTTCAAACAAAATGTATTTGAACCTGAGTGGATGAATAAAAAAGTATTTTATAAACGATTTAAAATTTAAAAGGATATATATAGGAGAGTGTTAGCTAATAAAAGGAATTAGAAAAAAAAGATGCTTTCTTCAGTGGATGCATCTATCGATGCATTTTGCAAATTGGAGTAGGCGAAAAATTGTTCTTGTTGAGGTTGTTTTTCCCTCCATAGAGTCTTTAATTTACCAAGTGGCAACCAACTTATTGTTCATAGTTTGATATTGTTCAACTTGTTCTTCGAAGTCGAATCTCAAACGCTTTCGAACAAACCATTAGCCTTTGTTCACCAATCTTAACATACTAGGTTGTGCTCGTTATAATTAGTTCACGAATCAATGAGATGTATAAGAGGATAAAAATATCACACAAATGATTCATGAATGAATTACTTTAAATGTCTTGAATATTTATATATTTTTAAAAAAAAAAAATTTTAATAATTGTTCATGACTTAACATAAAGTGAAATAGTTTGTCGAAAATAATCAATAAGGGACGATCATTCTTTTTTAGAATTGTCAATCAATAAACGAACTTATATCTATTACTAGAATTTTCTTGATCAGTATTTCCAAAACTGAATGCATGAAAATAAATAGTTTATGACGCACTCACACTCCTTAAATAATAGAAAACCAAACTTGCAAACATCTACAAAGTGTTAGGAACAGACACAGGTGAACCAGAAACTGTTAATTAAAAGAGCGCTGTATTCATCAGTAGCGGAACAAACCGAGATATTAATTAATTTTTACAAAAGATTCTGAGGCTTAAGTAATTAACTTCATTTCAGAAACACACCACTTATCATTAAAAAACAAATATTTCATGGAAAGTGTAGCACAGCAAATCGAGTGCATCTTTATAGAAAAGCAGATGTTGTCACGAAATTCCAATAACTCTGCAGTCAGGAGGAGCCATTGTTTCCTTTGTCTTTTATTTGGCTTTCTCCAGGAAATATATGAAGATAGCAAGACGCCTTGGGAAGATTAATGTGGAGGGATTGAGATATACAAACATAAGACAAACGGTACAAAAGTATTAATAATGTTATTATGAAAAATAATGGTACTAGGCTTACCTTGCATACAGAACAAAAATATTAATTATTAATTTAATTCATCAAAACATCTTAATTAATTCTTGCTGTCCAAACAAAAATCAAAGAAATTAAAATCTAATTAAATGTTGCCCAACTAAATGAATCTTTTATTACTATCTACTAACTACTTTTTATTACTATCTTTATTTGAACAATCTATCCAGGTTAAAATGTAGTTGATTTCTTTTTTTTAATATTATGCTTAATGTTTTAACTAAACATTTTAAATAATTTTCATTTTTATAATATGGAATCCAAGCATATTAACATAAAAAGAATTATTGTTTTTATTTGCTAACATAAACTATCAACGCATCTAAAGCTACTTTAGATGCAATGCATCATCAATTTCTAGTGATACATGGAAAAAATTTATATCAATAATTTTAACTATAAACACCTAATGTTTATTAAATATTTGAACAACAAATAAATTCTCAGCAAAGTCTGTAACGTGTTTATAAATTAATTCTATGTAGTATATAATTACAATACATCTTAAAATGAGATATTCCATTGTCAATTCATAAGTAATGGTTTATGTAACTAAAACATACTTGAAAAAATATAATGACTTCAGCGTTACAATTAATAACTCTTTATGGATTTCCCAGTTAATATATTAGAAAGTTAAAAGAAAATATTGATTTTCTGAAACAACCATTCTAAATTATTAAAACTCTTTTTAAATCCATACTTCATTTTGGGAAGTTTCGTCCAGACAATTTAATATCTCACTTCAATTAATATCAATTTAATATCTCTCCAAAAAATGCACAAACTTTCTTGAAAAGTTTTGTTATCAACATGACTTCAGTATTTCAAATTCATAAATCTTTTTTGTTAAAATATAAATTGAATTATAAGGCTTATGTTTGAGGACGTACATATTATGAAGGAGCGATAATTTATTTTAATTTTTTTAAAGCAATTCTCTCTGTAACCAAGCATCACTTTAGGTTAATTTTAAATTCAATTTAATATAGACATTTTTCCTATATCTTAAATATCGATGCAATATTTAACACATTGACAAGATTAGTATTTCAAAGCAAATATTATCATCCTCATTTTTCTATAAATTTTAAATGTACTATTTTTCGTTTGTTTTTACACTTAACATAAATTTTTACTGAAAACTAGTTTTTGCAACATGTTGAATAAAATAAAGGCCCAACAATAAACTCTGTTGCATGCTACAATTCAAATTGAAGGATGTTAGATTGATCTGACAAGAAAATCCAAATTGATTTCCCGTTTCTCTGCTGAGAATGGCACGATAAATATATAGGCTTAAATGTTCGAACATTTTTCTTTGAGGTAAAGGTTGTGTTTTCCAAATGCCACACTTGGCAATTTTCATTTCATGTATAGTGAGGTTTTAACTGCAACCCAACTCTCAATCTAGTATGTTGGGCGATTACGATACATATACATCGTTTCATTAACAAATAATGTATTTTAACACACATGGGCATCAAACAAACAACGTATTTTTAAGTGATTATCAATGACATATGAGATAAATCTTAATACTAATAATATAATAATATATTAATTTATAATAATATTATATTATTAATAATTAATATTATATTAGGAATAATTAATATTATATTAATTTAATACGTAAAAAAAATCCTTTTCTTTAATATCGGGGGACTCCAGTGATCCATGTCAGAACAGCCTACCGATTGATGGGCATTGCCTTCAGGTAGAACTTTTCAGCTGTAATTGGGCCTTATGTACCAGATTGACTATCAATCCGATGCTTTCGCATACCTTCATTGTCACCATCAAGTCTGCTGCCTTCTTATGACTGCATTTTTGTATACGAACCTTAATTGCCCCAATTCTCTAATTCTGCACATTAGCACTGTGCCACTATTCGAGTGAGTAATATATTGTGAGATAGATTTATTAGAATTGATATGATTAATTCTTGGAGTTGTATTCAATCTGATGGACAACGCATTAAATTTCCTAATTAAGCGAACTGGGTTTTAAATTTAAAAATGTTATATCTAACAGAAAGTTATGTTTCTATACCTTAAAGGGGCATTATAAATCCGTAAACCTTGAAATTCCTTCCTTGTTTCTCAAAGGAGAAGGATTCACTGACTTCCTTCGACAGATACCCTTTCACTATCATTCTTTTGTCAGAGCATTTGGAGCACTCGTACCATTTCGTGTCAATAAAATGTAAGTACAATGTGTCCGACTCATGTCCAGCAGTTACATCTCATCGAGCCAGTGTATTTTGGTTCAAATTTTAATCTAATGATAATGGCCATTGATATCCCTACTTTCGTAAGCTAAAAATATTCTATGGCGAGTTTGGCAATAAATGTAAAGCATTTCTCAGCGAAATCAGGTTGCCTGGTGGAAAATTCCTGAGTTTTTCTCCATATGACAAAAAATGGGGGAGTTATAGCTAAAAGTGTTCCCGCAAGGCAATTTTCTACCCTCATTACTCATCGATGGGCTATGCGTGGCATGCATAAGTGGAACATGAAGCCTACTGATCAACAATAAAACGTGTATAATATTCACAGTGGTACAACTATGGACAGTTAAGAATCTGCTAATTAACAATCATTGTAGTCATAAATAGCCCAAATCAAATTACTTGACCTTGGAAAATAGCATATTCGTATGTATTCTGTACTTATAGTCATTTGATCTTGTTCTTAAATGCAGAAAAAAAAAGAAAGAAAATCGGAGCACTAATTTACAATAAAAAGGAAAATAAATACATACCACAATGTCAAGTTCATTAAGTTACTTTACCATACAAATATTTTTATTAAAAATCTATTCAGCATATACAAAATTAACGATTCTCAACTACTCGATATACAAGATTATATTTATTGAATAAATTATTATCGGTGATATTCTTATTCTCTCAATAAACCAATGAAGTTTGTTGTTGAATTGATTTTTCCAGAAGACAGATCTGTAGGAAATTAATTTTCTGATAAATCCACTACTTAGTTGTATTTGAAAGTATACTAAATTAATTTTAAAAACTAATCAATTTTTATTTAATTTTTAAACTTTCACTTTAACAAAATCGAATTATTAAACCATGTGTCAGATTTAATAATATTTTTTTTTCATTTTTTTATGATATGCTAAGTTTTCATTTTTAATAAATCAATATTGAATTAAAAACATCCCTTCATTATTGTCTTTAGTATTCGTAATTAAGTAATAAACCTAATTATCTTCAAATAATCCAATAGTTCCTAATTTTGTGTCTCAGCCCCAATTACATTGTGTTAAAAGTTATTAAATCATTCCTCCTTTTAATACAATGCATTCATCGGATAAATACTACATTTGCTTTCAGATTTTTTGAAGTGTAGTTCACGTTTCATACACTGATAATAAAATTTCTCATTCTCTAATATTCTTAACAATATTTATTTTCATACATATAATTCAAAGTCACAACAGATCGGATTTATTTTTATAAATTAAGTTTTTTACTATGATATGCTTCACTTTCAATATTAATATATTTTTGAAAAACGTTTAATTGTTATTAAAAAAAATATTTTTTTGAATTTTGAGCTCCATCTGCAGTCAATATTTTTCTATAAATGGTTTCAGAAAAATTTTCTATTAATATCCTCAACATCTAAATTAATTCTTCTGGTGTAGATAATGTATAAAGAAAAATCTGTGAGTTAAATATTCTAATAATTTTTAATTATTTATAACTTATCCTGCAACACTTAGGATTCATAAAAAATAATTAATTTCCATGAAAAAAAAACTGCGATACTTTCACAGAATTTTTTTCGTCTTCTAATTCAAATTTAATTATAATCGCCTTATAACAGTGGGAGCTTGAATGCAAATCTTCAACTTTTATATATATATATATTCAATCACAACTGTCTCAGCTATATATTATGTTGCTGAGCATATCTTTAAAACATTCCTAGATTAAGCTATTTTTTAGTTTAGACAATGACTAGTTCTTATTAGTTTATTCCATTATTATTAATTTTCAATTATCATTTGAATTTTATCATAAAAACGGAATAAATGAAAGTGTTCTAAAATAAATAAAATATTGAAGCAAAAAAATAATCATGTACTTACATTAGTTAAAAACTGAGTCTGCTGTTCTCTAAGGGACCGCGAAATGGTTGTTCGGTTACAATTTTTGGCTATTTACAATAGATGCTATATTAAACACTTCTTTTGAGATATATTTTGCTAAATTATGCTTGTTTTTAGATTTTCTATTAATTAGTATGCTTATTTAATTCAGTTTTCAATGGATTATTTAATAACATTATTAATTTCTATTAACATGCTAAAAACATATTTTCTTAATTGTTGTTTTATGTTAAAATTTGTTTATAACTTTCATACACAAAATAAATATATTTATTTTATTTTCGCTCTAAAAAATAAATATATTTTGGAAATAATTGTTTCTAATTTTACTGCCTTAGTTTTTTTTTTCTAGCAAATAAGTTTTAACATGAAGTTTTAAAAATATAAATGACACTATCATTTGCATTAAAAACATCAATTTTGTTTCCGAGAATAAAATTGAATTTAAGTTTGGTTATCGGGATTTTCATTTGCTGAATAAATAATAACCTTTTACCAAAAATTATTATTAACAGCAGAAAAACATTAATCGTTAGTAATCTAAATTTCAAATATTAAAAAATCCAACAACCATTAAAATATGCCTAATAAGAACCACTATGCAGGAAATATTAAAAAAATTAAGAACTACAACTTTAAAAGATGACTTTTCCATTCCTTGGAGCAGATTATACGGGAAAATAAATAAATATCCAACTCATATCCTCAGACGTCTTATTAGGGGAAAATCGACCCTGACTTAATGAAAATCACTAAAAGTCATACTTTCTCCGCATCTTCCTTTTTCATCTTGAACATTGGCGATCGATGGTTTTCCTTGCGGCCAAAAGAGAAATTTTTAAAGAATGCAATACAAGATGGTGTGCCTTAACAGGAATTTCCTACTGGAAAGCGCCTTTCTGCTTTGATGTCTTCATAGAATCCTTACTGGATCGAACTGCTATCCCGGAAGTTCAAGTAAATGATCAAAGGCCAAAGTGAACTTCCGAAGGATTTCATCCGATCAATCGTATTTATTCCTCTAACTTTTTTTTAACTTTCCAGTTTGGTACAAGCAGAACTTTCTGGATTCGACAACTTTATAGAACTGTATTTGTTCTGAACTAACATTCTTTCCGCCTAATTTAGAGACACGAAATTTTTTATCAAAAAAATATTGCCATTCTTATGAAGTTAATGATGTTCAAAAACTTCGATCTCTAAGTTTATCAGTTTTTAAAGAAAATCTTTTTAGAGATTCAAATCATGAATATTAAAATTAATTACATAAATAAGTTTATATATTCTTTTAAAGACACCTTCTTCCTCACTTTTATCGTATATAAAAAAAAAAAATGCCAGACTGTTGAGGCAAACAATTAGTGACTGAAATTGTAGTCGATTCTTCCTATTTCTGAAAAAGTAAGTTCAAAGCACTCTTTCAATATACGCTTACCTGACCAGTTCTTTTCAGTAATGTGCGACTTCAGCATTGACATAAAGCATGCAATCCATGATTGACAATTTTATAATCAATTCAAACAAACATAAAACATAAAACATAAAATACATACAACATAAACATAAAAAATAAAAAAACAAAACATAAAATCTATGTAAAAAATTTATCATTCTATTTCATGAACAACTATTTATTGTTAGACACGAGAAAATATGAATAAATACAATTATTATAACATTTAAATAGTTCAGGTTACATTATAATAATTTTTTCGTTATAGAAATTTATCACACAAACCTGATTATTTTGGTAATATTTTTAAATGTTTTTAAATGTTAAATTAGAATTTATTTATTCATTGAGTTTTTAAAGTTTTTTACAATTTTAACATTCTGTAGTTATTTTAAAATAATAATGCATTCATACGAGTAAGTAGAAAATTACCTTATGGACGATAATAAAATAACTTCTAAATCCATCATTTTGTTTGCATGCAATTTTTTCCAAAATTAACCTATCTTGTACTGTGAAAACAACAATTATCAAAAGAAGAAAAACCTTATAAATATTACATTGCTTCTTTAGGAGATCCGTGAGTTTGAATGCATAAAATAATTAAAAGATTATAATTATAAAATAATAAAATTAATAATTAGAATATTATAAAATAAATAATTATAAAATTGTAAAATAAATAATTATAAAATTATAAAATAAATCGAATCAATGCTTCATAATCAAATCCTTCATTACTGAGAAGATGATGTCTATAATTTCATCACATTAAAATAATTAAAATTTCATCACATAATATATATTAATAGCGTCTTTCTTGAAACTGTACGGTGGAAACTTCTAAGTATTGTTTATTTATTAATTTTTAATTTCATAACTTTATTAAATTATATAATTATTACTGTATAAATTTTAACATTTACTAAACCTTTTCTAAGATAGCACATCTATCACTAATTATAATCTGAGTTTTCGTCTGCTTTTACATTCATTCTGAAATTAATATATGCAGCTGATTTGATGGCAGATCAGTGGATTTGGCGCAGGCTCATCATCAATATGTTATCTAAAAATAAGTGTGAAAATATCTTTAATTTTTAGAAGACTAATCCATGGTTTGATGAATTAATATTTATATTAACTCCTAACAATAGAATTAAACTTATTAGGCATGGTTCTAAAACTTTAGAATTGACTCTGAATTGAAATTTTGAAATCAAATATATTCGAATTGTTTAATAATTGAAATTTCGAGTCTCGCCCAGAATAACCACACATATCTTACAACATTGGCACACAGCAATCTTAAGATTAGGATTCCATTTATACTTTGAAAAGCCTTTCAAACTCGTGAAAGGAAAATTTCGTAGATGCGAAATTCTTATGTTAATTTTGAAAGCTAAACTAAATAAGGTTTTCTTGAAATATCTATATTGCAAAAATTGTAAAATATGAAGATCTTTTGTTGAAATAATTTCAGTTCTCGAAATACTTTGGTTAAGAGACAAAATTCCTTTTCTGAAATTGTAAGCCATATAATTTTATTTAAATTTTAACTTTTCCAGACAAAAAGCAGTGACTGTAACATGTTTCCCGGTCAATGTATGCATTTTAAGCGGTGGTGGTTGAATGATTAAATTCATACATAGGCAAGGTAAAATTCACAACTCAAATAAAAACAAATTTCTTCGCTATTTATCTCATTGGTTTTTTAATACCTGTTTAATAGCTTGTTAACTTAACAGATTAATAATATGTGATTAACTGAACTAGAAGGTTAACACCATTCATTGTTCTAGTTTTAGGAAAGTACAATGTTCATTAGATTTTTCAAGCAACCATTATTCTTTTTTTTTTGTTTAAAATTGTGTTGTCTACGTTCAAAATAGTCATAAATAGAGAAATTCAAGGACGATTTATCCATTAAAACCACATACCACCCATGCATTAAAATATGCAAAGAAATACGAAAACAAACTTTAAAGCAATATATAAGAAAAACACAAAAAAATTTTATAACTTGATTGATGAAAATTAAAAGTCTTCTTATGCATAAAGTAAAAACGGCTTTTCTTGAATTCTTAGGAAAAGTCTCGGAAACTTTATTAGCAATGTTTGCTCTGCTTTCATTATCAAGATTAGTTTCGAAAAGTTTCCATCGACAATTGCTTACAGTGTTCAAAAATTTTGACTTAAATGAAATTAGAAATTTTCGTCATTTTTCGTAATAAAAAACTCTAATTAAAGTATTTAAATCACGTTTTTTTTAAATATTGTAATTTAATTGATATCATATTAAATTTATACTGCATTTGATGTTTCTTTGCTTTCTGTTTAACTTGAATCACATAAGTTCTGTTCAAATTTACATATTTTTTAATATATTCTTTTTTAATTTATGCATTTTGTCTCTTCATATATAAAATTTTTTTAAAGATCATTATTTAATACACAATTTTATTTGTAGTACGCAATGAAGAAAATTTTGTAATTAATGTGGTATTTGCATTTTGTTGATTAAATTTTTACTTCTAAAAGAACGTATGTTTTTTAATTGTTTCTTATCTCACTTGGTCGCAGGAATATCTAGACCAAGTTTTGTGAACCAATGTGTTCTCATGAACGGAATGGCAGTTTCTGTTGTGGTGGAGCACCGTAGGTAGAAGTCTGACTTGGCTCCCTGTCGCTGAAGAAGGGGGCAGTACCTTAGCTTAGAGGAACTACCCCGTATGAGAGAAAACCTGAAAAGACATCCACCAGGTAGACCGACTAAACAGGCAAGAAACTTAACATCACAAACGCCAGAGAGTCTCCTTGTTTTTTGAAGCAGTATCTACAATAAAAAATACCACCGGATTGAACCTCAACCCTAAGGCTCACCAGCGGCGCACCTTGCCACTGAACCCGAGTCGGACGAATGTAAAAACAGTATAAAATGTTTACTATTTTGTTAATAAAATATAAAAACTGTTACTTTCTTGAAGTCATTGTCATCGATTCCGCAAATGTATTGGAAATGCAACATTATAAACGAAGTTCAAAACCATAGAACTTAAGAACGAAGGAAAAAAAACAATTTGAAAAAACTCAGAATGTGAAAGAAATACAATACAACGTTTCAATAAAGGAAAATTCTAAATTTCTTGAATCATATAATTAAATAAGTACAAACAAATGAAGGAATCGATGGAGTCAGTAGTCAGAATTTACAAGTGCTTTTATTTTTTTACCTTTGGAAAGAGAATCGATAGACCTTTCAAAATGTATTGTAAAATAAAGATGTTTCTTAAATATGTACATGTGTAATATGTATAAATAGTTATCTTGAATCAGGGTAAAAACAAGGAAGGAATTTGGAATTAGAAAAATCATATTCAATCACTTAATTTTATCCAGCATTATTATAAATTGATTATTATTATTTTTATTTTTTTTTTTTTAATTTGTGTAAATATTTGTCTGAATAATTTTTCGAAGGATAGAGCAATTTTGAGACAACGCATAATGCTTTCATATTGAAGTAGGTTGGTTCAAACTACATTTAAATGATGAAAATTGAAATGGGGAACACTAATTCCATACGTCAGACATTTCTTTCATTGGCCCTGTGGATGTAAACAAAATTTTTTTTATTAAATTTTTACTCAACAAAAAAAAAACAGTTTGATTTTACTAGACAAGAGCGGAATAGCCAGTATTTAATAATTCAGAAAACTAGGTGATGGGCATAGTGTCTTACTGAATTATCTAGCATGTCTAGTTATGGTTTGCGATTTTTCCTCTAATATGGTATCAAAATTGGGACAGTTACTCCTCAAAATTCTCCCAGAAATTATCACTCCAGACATCTTTTTTTTAGGAGATGGCTTTATCCTCTGGAAGTTGTTTACATAATGAGCAACTTGGTAATAACCTGAAATTTAATTATTTTTCACCATAGTAAAAGTTAGGGCCGGATGTGCGTATGGTCTTAATTCAATGTTGTCCATGGATACAAACTAAATTATTTCTCAAAATAAAAAGGCGATGTTTAGCTGCCATATTTATTAAAACTGCAAAGACAGCAAATATTACCAAAATGTTAAGAATAAAATTCACAAAAGATATCGATTAAAGTGCTTCATCAGATCTTTAAATCATATTCTGTTTAGAAGTTCATTTTGCACATTTACAAAATTTATACTGCCCGAAGGCAAAGTAATTACATCCAGATCATCATGATTTTTAAAAAATAATTTTGGTCGCTTGGGCCAATAACTGACTCAGTGTTCAAACTGCTGAGAAAGTTAGCGAACGATGTCATCATCTCTCAGGTCAAAGCAGCTCTTACCTGAATTCGCTTTTCTCTTTATGGCCTTTACGAGCTGACGATCATTACCAAAATTGATCGAAATCGAGCAATGTCATTAAGGGCGACTTACATCGAATAATTCAATGTTCGCATGTCCCTATCGAAAGGCGAATCGTCAGTGGGAAGTCCCATAGAATTCTGAAATTGACCATTTTAGGATGTTACCGTTTGATGGTGTAAAATTCAAGGTAATTTTTGCTGGATTTAATCACAGGGGAAGTGATTATCAGTTTTTCAGAACTGAAAATATTGATTATAGACGAAATTAGACGTAATGTTTTAACTTAATATTATATATAAAGCTTATATATACTTGTTATATATATTTGCTGTTACATATAAAGGGTTTAGTAACACTTTATATATAACAGCAATATTAAAAAAGATAACTTGTCGACGAAAATGAATTTCAGTTCCTAGAGCATAAAAGTGTGTCTTATTGATGAAAATGATACAAATTTTTTCGTATATTTATCTCTCTTCCAGTCTGTGTATAAAATTTAGTTTCATTCCATTAGTTTTAACTGCAGATGCCGCCAAACAAGGAAAAGTTATTTTATGATGTCACTATATTTGACACAACAAACTCGTCGAATGGAATATTATAACATTTGACTGGAGTAGGAGGAGGTTTGGTTTGTCGCTCTACGATCATCTTGTGCACACTTTAGGCTAAATACGCCTGGAACTACTGTTTAACGAGCAACAAACATGCCATCGCCAGGATTCGAACCTTCAGCACCAACCACCTGAGTGCTTGCCAGTTGACCATCAGGCAGCTGAATCAGGAGGAGGAAAATGTGCAAACCTTTATTTGTCATTCCTGAGGACATTCGTTCAAAACTGTGGTACACAGGTAAAGTTGAGCCTACATATCTACAGTCCGTCCTTCCCATTTATGGGAAAGACGGACTAACTTTCTCGGCAGTTTGAACACTGAGTCAGTTATTGTCCCACGACCAAAATTATTTTTTAAAAATCAAGATGATCTGGATGTAATTACTTTGTCTTCGGGCAGTATAAATTTTGTAAATAAGAATATGATGTAAAGATCTGATGAAGCACTTTAATCCAATGATCAGCATCCCTAATTTAAAACTTAAAACTTAATTATCAATTTTAAAAAAGATTAAGGATACTTATAACTATATTTTAAAGGCATAAATTTAGTTTCAAAGCATTTTTCAGTTCAAAATAATAAATTATTATAAAATAAAATTCGCAAACTATAGTCAATTTTTGGATTTTTTATTGATTACTATTTTATGGAGCCGAAAATATCTATCGATGCACTATATTAACATTAAATATACAAAGCAATCAATATATGCAACCTACAGGTTTAGTTATTTTACTACTATTACTAGGCGCCCTCTTATCGTTGGCATAGCAACATGTAATCAGCTACTATTTATGAGTTTTTTATTTCCCCCAAACGCTTTTGTAGTCTTGAGATTTGTATAAGCCAGTATCGTAAAAGATATTGGTCGAACAGAGCGAAAGTTTTAAGGAAAGTACAAAGTAAAAAAATGATTGATCACTTAGTTAAGTAAATAAAAAGTACTTTATGATAAGTTACTGAAGCGTAGTCATCGTTTTCTTCATATCTTTTAACACTGGTCTCAAGATGGTGCAGTTTGCGCTTGCTTTTATGTTAGTGGTAACATAAGATATGCTGTGCTAATGTTTCAAATATAAGAATTATTAAATTATTTCCAACAAGTTGTTTATTGGTTATTTTTAGTACTAGAATTTAAACGTAGAATAAAAATATTAATTTTAAAAAATTAAGTTTATTCATGTATATAAAACGAAATCAGCAATTTAAAAATATTTTCACCAAAAAATTCGAATCATTTATGTTTAATTTAAATCTCAAATTCTGATAAATAAAACACTATGTTTCACCTCTGAATGTTTAGTAGCTATTGTAGAACTATTTATTACCATAAACTATGTACTATGTGCAAAAATTATTTTTAATCTTTTACCATCTTAATTTTTAAACAACTGTAATGCCAAGAAAAATATTCCAATTTTAAGATATCGAAGAAAATATAATATTTTTTTCTTGCAAACAATTTGTTTCCCGTATCCTTTTCTAATGTTCTCGCATCAAACTCATTAAATATTCTTCTTCATTGGCGCAACAACCCTATTTCATCATTCAATTATATAGCTATTAGCTCATGAAAGAAATTTAAATAAACCAATAAGAACAACTCGTGAAAGAAATTTAAATAAATATTATACATAAAAAGCTAAATAATGTTAAATAGTAAATAATAAATAAATATTACGGCTAAGGATCAAGATTCTTCAGAGAAGGATAAATGAAACTTTATTGAATTCACAAAAATATATTACGAGTGATAATTAGTATACTAATTTTTAAATTAATTCTCCCTCAATATTTTTGGAATACATGAATCTTGATATTTCACCATCAAGAGTGCAAGTTGCCCACCTCAAGGTCCCGTGTAACATGCATAGTTATCGTACAGCAAGGCTCAGACTCGCATTCTCTGTTGGCCTCCACTACAGACATGGCTTTCAGAAGCAAAAATTATAAGTTGATTTCTCTTAGGTATTTCTCATCAATTAGACCTAGTCAGATTTCTCCAGGCGTTCTCTCATACAATAGTCAAATATCCCTCCAGAAGTGCAAAGTCCCACCTCTTTTTCCACATCGGCTGTCAGTGCAATGTTGATGACACACTAAGACCCACGATGTTAAGAAAAATAGCATTGGTGAATTAATCTTGATTAGATAGACTTACTTAGTAAAAATTGTACAAAAAAATTCCTTATATTATTTTAAAATAATCACTTTCACTTATTAGTGTGGGATTTTTTTCATTACGTGTGTCTCCTTCAATTAAATTTCTTTCATTAATAACAACTTTCAAGTTGTTTGGTTCAAAGATTCTGGAATATATCTAAAAAAATATATGGTAACATTTATCAATTATGTCATATATTTCTGTGTATAAGAAATAATTTTTTAAATTATTTTGAAGCTAAATTATGGGGATCTGCTTATAAATGGATCCGCTCATCTTGCAAAAAAAAAACGTTGGTAGTTTTCGTTGGCTGGGCCAAAGCGATAAATCACCAAATATCGCACCTTTTTATTTCTTTAGTTTATGAAAAAAAAATTTTTAAAGAAAAGCATTGTTTATTTGATGAAAATGAGTTGTTTTATTTTTAAAATTGTTTTATATTTCTTGTTTGTTGTCAAAATCAAAAAAATCTGAAAATTTTTCCCTGCCAAAATGGAAATGCACAAAAATGTAAATGTTTCAATAAAAATAATGTAAATGTTTATAAATAAAATAATGTAAAGTTTCAATAAAAAAATTATATCTTTTACGGGTTATATTTTTAAGTTTTGAGGAAAACTTTATCTCTGCATATGTTTTAGATAGGTTTACATTCAGAAATTATGGGTTTTTAAATTTTTGTAAATGTTTTGCAGAAAAAATTTAATTTATTTAAAAGAGTTAACCAATTTTATTTAATAAATTCTATTTTACTTTTATTTGCTACTGAAATTAACATACCAAAATATTATGTAGAGCAGTATGATAATTATTTAAAATTATTAACAGTATTAAAATAAAAAAATTTTACTATTATTTTAAAGCGTCAAATATTTTTAATTAACTTAGAAACAAATAAAATTGTTAGAATCGCTAAATTACAATTCTATTTAATTTATTCAATCACTACTGTCCTTTTAATGGAAACAAATTTATTTAACCTTCAACGCTTCCAATTAAGAACCCTAGTTTTATAAATGACTTTGACTGAAATGGAATTTACATTACATTTTATTTGACTAAAAAAAAAAAAGTAGAAAACGAAGACTACATATTATATTATAATTACAATATAATATCACTTAAATAAATGAATAATATAAAATTAATTTTGTCACCTAAATAAATGGAATAAATGTTAAATTAATATTTTAAAATGAAATTTATTTTTAAAACAAAATTGTAAAAATATTACAACTATATTTTCCGATAGAAAAATGGTATTTAAATTAAAATTTAACCCTACAAAACAAAAATTTGATTGATAAAGTTTTAAAAAACATTTATACAACTATAATGGACAATGAAAATTTGATTCCCAAAAATGAAAACAAAAAGCATCGCCAAAATGCAAATCGCGGACAGATATTTAAATAATTTCTAATACATAACTATTATTAAGTAATATGTTTTTGCATAAAATCAAAATTAACATAATCCAAATTTTCATAGGCCATAAACAAACATCAACTAGGGAGAAAAAGCTAACGGACTTTCAAAATAACGTACTATCATTATGATTTCGAATAGCATATACATTATATATACGCTTATTTAAGTGAAAAATACTAGTTATTTTTTTTTTGAATATTAAGCTTTTTTTATACATTTTTTACCAAGCAACCAGAAAAAATTTTAAACAGATTATAGTTTGCATATGTAATAGCTGAGTTTGGATAGCAAATACAAACGGAAACGCAGTTATTTTTATATTTTCGATTCAGTTTTTACATTTTATCAAAATGTAGCAAGATTTTTAAAGTATATTATTATATGGAATCCCAGAGGTATTGCTCATTTCCGTTCTTTTATAATTCAGTTTTGGATTTAAAACTATGAATGCAGCCTGATCGATTCACGCTAAATATTTAAAAAATAAATAAAGCGTTTTTTTCTTTTGAAACGTTAAGTCGTTACATTGAATATGTTGAGAGCTGGAATAGATTCTTTATTTAAATTTGTTAGATATTTTTAATTCACAGCAGGTTTTACTTTTTCACTTAATTTTCATAAATAAATGTTATAACATTTTTAAATTTTTAATATAAATATATTCAATGGTCTTACCATGAAAGAAAACATCATTACATAAAATCAAATAAAAAATCATTTTTAAAAAAATAAACAAAATTTTATTAAATTTTAAATAAATAAAAAGAGATAAAAAATTATAACATTCTCAAAAAAAAAAAAAACACTTTATTATGTTTACTTATTTTTGATAATTGATTTCTAAATTTTAATTAAATATTTTTATAGTTTAATAATTTTTAAAAAATAAGCATGTTTGATATACATTGGTAAAGCACATGAAACAGGACATTTCTATAAACGGTTTCCAATTTCTAGGCAATCACAAAATTATTGAAAACTCATTTTTGGTAAGCATTTTGTAAAAGATATTGTTAGAAATTTTTGAAATGTTCAAACATCCAGCAGCTTTACAAATAAAAATAAATAATGATTTATAACCATTATATCTACTGCAAAATAAGACATTTGAAAAAATAACCCATTGAATGATATCAAACATTTTCTTTTCACTTATTGAGTACTACTTATGATTATTAATAAATAAAACAAAGAGATAATATAAATTGACAAAAAAATCATTAACCTATTAAATATCTCCTGAGTAAATTTTAATAATTTATTTTAATTATTACAATAATAAAATTTTGCAAAAAAATTCATAATTAAAAATAATGAAATAGAATTTTATGCCAGAAAATAAATAATTTTTTTCGAAGAATAGTTATATAGAAAAACAAAAACAATTCAGTAAAAGTAATGAAATAAAATTTTTAACAGACCATTGATACATCCTGTCATAGAAATATACACAAGTATTATACTTTTACACAAAAAATTTAGTAAAATGAATATCATATTGATGGGTATGATGTATCAATTTATTTTTGAAAAATAATAAAATGTATTATTTATTTTAATAAATCCCAAAATAAGATGTCCTTTACTAATAGATATTAAAATATCTCATGAATAATTTTAAAGCTGAACAACATACTTTAAATGTTATACAGCCCTTACTTTTTCATTGCAATAAATAAGGGATTTTCTATTTGCATAAATTCTGAGAATAGTTCATAGTCGTATATTTTTTCACTCATATATTTTAAACTCCCACGATGGAAAAAATTTCCAAACAGATTAAATAATTTTCTCCATAAAATTAAGATCCGAACTAAGTTCAAACCATTCAGTAATTTTGAGGCTCTAGAAACCTTATTTTTATCTGTTAGATATATGAATCAAAACACTCCTTCTAGTTTAAAAGCACAATCCAATCCTCCCAGAAAATCTTTATAAAAACTTTAAATGCCTTTTCCTTTATAATGTTTATTGAAAAGGCCTTAAATCTCAGATTTTTAATGTAAAAGACAAGAACAAACAGTCATTAAATCTAAAGCCAACCGTAGTCATAATTGGCCCGATCTTCCCCTTTCCACACTAAAAACACCTTTTTTTTTATTTCTCACATCATTTCAAGAAAATTTTTATATAATCATATTCTAAATTCCACTTTTTCTCACCACTAAATATAGTACAGAACTATCTATCAACATATGATATCATTTTTTATCCAGTTCTATCGTACTGTTTTATAACGTACTTTTTTAAAGTATCACTTATTCATACTTTTTTTTAATTTATCATTTTGAAATATTTCATACTTCTGTAAATTGTGTTTTCGATATTCCAAATTTAGAAGCAGTTTGTTATTCCATGACAGATTTGATATTCCATTTTTTGGATGCCCTACAATATTACGCATAGATATTTTCTTTCATTTATCAGACCATAACTGATTAGACATTTTTCACTTTCTGCAAAATTCTAAAAATATTTTTAAAGGTCACTTTAAAATTATAGGACAATTTAAATCTAAAATTTTGATAAACAATTTTTTAGTTCGATCTATTTTATTAAAATTGTCAAAACATATTATAAAGCTATAAAAAGACAAAATAATATACTATTTATCTAGAAGAATTTTGAATAATTTATCTTATGGGAAAATAATTTAATAATTTAAATTGTTAAATTAGTTCTTATTAATTAAATTAATTAATTGTTAATTTTTAATTGAATTATTATTATTAAATTATTAATAAGTTAAAGAGAAGATAATATTTTCTTTTAATTTTAAATCTGTGTCTATATTTATTGGACAGATTATTTTGTGATTTGATTTCTTTTTTTATACCATTTTTAATTATTGCCTCGTTTTTTACAATAAATGTGAATAAATCAGAATTAAATAGGGTAATTCTAAAAGCATACGAACTATACTTTTATTTAGAATGTAATTTTCGATATATATGTATATTTCTGGGACAGGAATATCAAAATATAAAGAAAATACCTCAATTAAAAAACACAATAATAAACCAAATCATCATTTGTAATTTATATAAATTAATTTGCGATATTTATACTTACCCATAACATAGAACAGTTTCTTCATCAAGCTAGATCTTGCATAAGTCCACCATTACAGCCGTTCTCTTTACTGCGCCTTGACGCTTCCACGAAAGTCAACCGGTTCGTCTCAGACTTGTAATGGATGTGATAGTTCACCGCTTCATCTGATAGAGCACCACACCAAGTCCTGTACATTGCCGCCAGAGCACCCTTGATCTCAGGCATCCTTGCCACATAGATAATGGGGTCAGAAAAGATTTTACAACGATCATGCAGTTGATGAAGATGGCCACATGGACACGAACCCACAGCTGGATTTGTATCACAGGTATTGGGCAATCGAGGCAAGTAAGTGCGAAGAAAAGTACTGCTGGCATCCAGCCCACAACATAGGTGCCCAAGATCAGCAATGTAGTTATGACAGCCTTGACACTCTTATGCAACTGCCTGCCCGTCTGAAGTTGAAGAACACCATGCTGATGACGCTTCACCACGACAAACATGTGGATGTACATGACAGACATGAGGATCAGAGGTACAAAGAAGAGCGTGGATACTGTCAATCGAAATGGTATGCGTAATAAAAAGTCGTAGCTGGAACAGTAAGGAGATCGAAAGCCATCATTTGGTACAAGAGCAAAAATATGCTAGAAAGAATACGACTGGGAACAATCCACATGCAAGCAATTGCCCAAGCAACTGTTCCTCTTGTGACAGTGGATGCATAATGAAGTGGTCTAAGTATTCCAATAAAATGGTTTATAGCCAAGGCCAAGAGATGAAAAACTGCCACCACCATACCACCCAAACGAAATGCTTCTAGCACCAGAACGTAGCAATGACTGAAAGGACCCATATCAACTCCATACACAATGGGCAAAAGACTGTTAACTACTAATCCCTACACCAATGACCAACGACGCGTAAGCATCAGCAACTGCCAACGACAAACTCAGCAAGAGCGTAGGCGACAATGACTTTCTGACCCATCTCACACTGAGGAGGATAATAAGGTTGAATACCAGCGACAATATGCAGACAATCAACATAACGGGTACAACCACCCTGTAGAGTTCCACGAGGTCGATTTCGTCCTGTGGTGAGGTGCTCGCGAGCGACTCGTTCTGGAAAGATTCGCCAGTGTCGTTGAGACTGTCGCACAGACTTCTAGATGTGTGTGTAGTCGCTGGAAGGCAGTCGATTAAGTCAGTATAGTTCGAAGTTTGGATTTGAAAGTTAGCGGGCCGTAATCCCCGATCCATCGGCCTTAGAGTAGGCGGCCGGCTCCGCATCGATTTTGGGGGAGATGCGTTTGCTCGGAGTCACTCGTTAGAGACTGAGGGAAGATGAGATCGGAAGGGTTGTTGGGAGGAAAGCCGCCCTCTAGATGATGCGTGGGATCAGCGGAAAAGATGGGGAAGATCGCACAGCTCTGCTTTTCTTTGATTGAATAGAGAAAAAAAAACATATTATAAATAAATAATATTTTGAAGCAGATATATATAATCATTGATTCCTATTTTAAAATTTTTTAAAAACTGAAAAAAAATTATTTTATTTGAAAAAAATTTGTAATTTGATATTTAAATGCTAAATGTCCGTGTAATGAGATGTAATAATATTTAATGCATTTTAATCTAATAATAAATGTAAAAATTTTAATATTAAGAAAAAAAGGTTTAATAATTAATATAAATTTTATTTACCAAAATATATTTTAATAATATGGGAATTTTATTAGTATACATAAAAATACAAATGATGCGAAATATTAAATTAATTCATTATGCTATAAAATTTTATTATTATAATATCTTTACCTCGTTTGGAATTTTTTTTCATTTTAAAACTTTCTTTTTAAATTCACATTAAACACTTAAAAAAGTAATCCAAACTGCTTAGTGAGCCTTATATTTATAAAACATTTTCAACTTGTATTATTTAAATAAAAAATTATTTTTCAAGTATTTGATTTTTAAAAAATTCACAATATCGATGTAGCTAATTGAAAAATAATTATTTAAAGGAAGACTCAAAATCAAAGCACGAAAATATTTTTTAACTGTTTTGTTTGTCATGCTTTAACTTAAATAGAGGAAAGCATGTGACACATAGATTTTTTCTGTACCAATGATTATATTTCATTTTCATATGAAATTTTGAACTTTTGTTAAAATTATAATTTTTTTAAACTTTTTAATAATATACTCAAAATTGTATATTCATATTTTTTTATGTTTAATTCATCGCAACCTAATATCAAAATCATTGAAGAAAAGCTTTTTTTCTTAGTAAAAAATAATCAGTATTTAATGTCTAAATATTTTGTTTTATAATTTAAAGAACCTTAAAAAACTTATAATACTTTGCTATAGAGTTTAAAAACATAATAATAATTATTGTTGTTCGGTTATAAAAGAAAAACTTTACGAACAATGACTCTTACCTGCCAAATTTTATATTGATTAAATACATGCCTAAATTGTGAATATTAATTGAGAAAGTAAGATGAATGGAAAATAATCCATATGGAACTAAAACTTTTCTGAATATTTTATTGGAAATAAATAATTAAACAATTGTTTATGTTAAAGTAAGAGATAATAATTTGAATTTTTTAGATCAGAATTATTTTTTTTAGTTTGCTAAACCTAATGTAATAAAAAAAATAATTATTTAAAGCAAAAAATAGTTTATAGTAAAACTATATAATCATTATTGTTAATATTAACATTATATTAAAAATTATAAATAGATTTAAGTTAAAAACTAATTTAAGTTAAAATCTAACTGTAAGTGTTTTTTAATTCAGTTTAAATTTAATTATTTTTTAGAAAAAGTATAGAAGTTTTCACTCATAAAGTGAAATACAAAATATCAGATGGTTAATTTATTGTTTATTTATGAATATTAAAAATTTATAAATTATTTTTGCAAAAAAAATTGTTAAAAAAAATTAAATTAAACTTTACATTTTATTTAGAAACATAAAGACATTAAAAACAAATTAACATAGTTTTCCCGTCTTAAATAATGTTGTATGTTATTCATAATATTCTTTCGTAAAAATAAAAACATATAAGTTAAAAAATTATTATATTTATAGATCGAAACACTTGTTTACTTTTAAAATATATAGATTTTTAGACTAATAAAAAGCAACATAAAAAAATAAATTTTTAAATTATTATTAAAACATTACATTTATATATTAAATAAATACTTATGAAGTATAAAACATTGACAATTCATTAGAAATTGATACATACATTACAGATGAAATAAATCCCTTTAAGCCGTATATAGAGGATATAAATAATTAATGCGGGTAATATCATAAATCTAAATTTTCAATAAGCATTCAACCATCTGTTCTCATATAATATTGCCCTAATTATTAATTACGCACTAATGTCTTTGGTAACGATTATCAAAATAAACGCCTCGCAGATTCAAATATCCTTTGAACGTTTTAGATATGCGTAAACGTAAATATTTCAGACAATTTAAATTTATCTCGATAATCCTTTCTCAAAGTTAAAGATTAAATATGCTTTGGATCAATAAGTTTAATCGTACATCAGATTCAATTTTGCTGAACGGATTGCTCCACAATTTATTATCAGCAGATAATACATTCTAACAGGAAGCTCAGATTTAAAATTATAATAGCAAATTTAAATAAGGAATTTATAATGGTTCAGTGGTAGAGCATACTGCTTATAGTTCAAGGATGCGAAGATTAAATATCAGCTACAGAAATGCTGAAAGAGATTGTATGCTATAGATACAAAAAAATGTTTTTGTCTGTGTAACACAGGACAACAAATGTCGATAATTTTTTTGTCATTAAAATAGCCTTTTATATTTAACGTTGGCTGGATGAACATGAATATAATAATGAAAAATTAAAATTGGCTCCTATTCCTACAATATTTGTTACTCATGTTTTCAAATGAAATCATGGTTTAACAAACTCATGTACCTGTTTGCTCTCCTTTGTGGGGTCGCTTGGGTTGTTTCTTATGTATTTTCTCAGAATCATCATTGGAAATTGTCTAACAGTAGTCTTCCAATAGGCTAGTTGACAATTTACCGTATTATTCTCAATGATCTGGATGAAATCGATCACCGAGATCATCGCTACCCTGAATCTAATAATTTCAGAAAAGAAATTTAAATGACACTAAGGAAATTAATTTTTAGAGTCATATATTTAAAACCATAAAACCATGTCTTAGAACTATGTTTTTGTATGTAGACAACATGTTCATCACTAGTTTCTTATATTCCTTTGACTTCAAATTTCTAAGAAATTCCTTGACAAAAGGCGAAATTCATTCCAAGCTAATTTCTCATCTTGTTGAAATATGTTATCAAAATTTGCTTTTCTTAAAAGCTTATGGATTTGTGGATCAATTAAAATTCTTTGTTTCAATTTAGTTTCTATAATTGCAGGAAATTTTTCATCTAAGTATTTGAACGCTAATCGATTATACACAAAAACTTATAAATCAAAGCTTTAAAGATTTACTTGTCTTTACTAATGATGGATTTTGACCATTCTTCTATCTAATATCTGCTGTTTTTAGTAGGCTACTTTTTTTTTAACATTGAAAAATTTGCCCTGTAAAAGATCCCCAATAAATGCTACCATTTCCAGAACACAAGAAATATGTCATATGTACTTTAAAGTCAGTTCAGAAACAGAGTACCCTACTGGAATGAATGGAAGTTGGTATCCATTATGCTACAATACTGCTTTGAGACTTGTTTTGGACAAATTTATAAATAACCTCGGTTGCGGAAAGTTATTTTCAATTTTCAGAGCCAGCGTTAAACCATTAACGACCAAAAAACTAGGTTTTTCCTGCATAAAATATACCAAAACTCGCTCATGACGATTGTGAAACATTTTCTGAAGTCAATTCCATTCCCTAAATCTTGTTGTCTGATCTCTGCCTTGGCATATTCTGTATTTCTTGGGATAAAATGTTTGGTGCAGGTATAGCATCAAAATTATATTTAGCACTAGATGTAGATGATTATTGGCCATCACATTGGCCATTGATTTTTAAACTTGTTCTGCATTAATAAAAAATTATTTTTAGTTTCCTGAACAAGAAATCCTTAATCATGGGGAATTGGTCTCATAGCAAAGGGCGTAATAGGGCATTGCATTTTCAACTTTTCGAATTGTGACGGTTTGATTGTGATGTTTTCGGAAGATGATGGTTAGTGAAAAAGAACAAAGATTCGATATAAATTAATTGGAATGTACTTTGAAAAAAGAAAAACACAATGATGATTGTAATTAAATATCCTCCAAATGCTCAAGCTCTGTCCAACCACCAAATTATCTGTTTAGAATTTTTAGGTAGTATGCTTTTGTTAAATTGATGAAAATTCTATTCCAGTTAAGGGCAATTACTAATTACTAAAACTAATGGACAGTGTGGAGATTGTGATGAATATAATTATTCGTATGGAGTTTCCGGAAATTCTATGACAACCAATTGCTGAGAAGTCATTCTGAAAAGTATTATCCTCCCTTTTCTTTTTCTTTTTTTTTTTCAAGTGCAGGGTGGTGTTAAATCCAAAATTCGACTAGCAATGAGTGACCCTATGAGATTTAATCGAAGTACAAATTTTTTTTATGTAATTGTTCCAGCACGGGCTGTTATCAGGATCGATACTATACCTTTTAAATTTTAGTCTCTAATACATAATTATGCGATGATATATCAAAAGTAGGGATTGCAATATCGGACCAAAAGTTCAATAACGGTATTCGGTTTTTTTTAGATCTTAATACCGGGTGTACTGGTTTTTTACCAGTTTTATTAGAAATTTTAAAAAAAGAAACAAAACACAGGTAACATTTGTGACTTATAAATTATAACAGTATGTGAAGAATCACAAAAAAGTAAAAGAACATCTTATTTATTTAAACCACAAAAAAGTATAAATATCACTATTCAGTCTGTGGTACTATTACAAATTTTTGAAATGTGATCTGAAAAAAACATAATGCATCAATTGTACTATCATTAAGCCTGGAACGTAATTTTGTACAAAAATTACCAGCTGTTGAAAACGCTCTTTCAGCATCTACTCTAGTGGGTGGTACTGTTAGCAATGCGTGATATACTTTTTCCAAGTATTTACCTCTAAATCCCTCATCTTCAAATAAATCTATTTCTCGTCGGATTGTTTTTGGATATAGCTGATTTCTGTATTGTATTTTGGTTTGTTGAAATTTTTTTAGTTATCGCCAATTCTATTTTTGTTCAAGTGACAATTCCTTTTCACTATCGACATTAATGTCATCATAATCTTCGATAACTGTACCAAATTCTTCTAATGTGGATAGGTTTGTAGGTAAAACATTTTAAGAAAGTTTACTGTAAACTTGATCAAATTTGAATTGGTTGGTCTCTTTTGTAGAATTCACAGATAAGAATTCTAGATTTCTAGTAAATACCGAAGAAAAGGTATTTAAACTTGTGAATACCGGTATTACGAAATTGTACAAATGGCTCAAAATACCGGTATTCGGTCTGCCGGTATACCGGTATTGTAATCCCTAATCAAAAGTTCTAAATTTTGGTACATTTACAGTTAAAGATATTTCATTAAATAAATTAATGTTTTTCAGTAATAAAACTCTCATTGCATCAGGATTTAGCTTATAATTTATATATGTTATCCATTTTATCGTTCATTGTATATACATATAATTAGAAAAAAATTATTTTTGAAAATAGAGAAAACTATCATGCTTCTTTTCTTACTCACTCAATAAATAATGAAAACTAAATGACTGTTTGTCGTAAACTTTCATAAACGTCTATGAATTTTTATAAAAAGGTCATGAACACTTATTGCAAAGCGAAATACATGGACACTGATATAGAGGGAAATTATATTACGTTAATTACTGCTTTTAATTTTTTTTTCACCTTAATATTTGGAATACAATGCGAAGGTAAAGATTTTCTTAGGAAATCGATTCCTTTAAGAGTTATTCAACTCACTAACGGACTTCAATTAAGTGCTCACTATCGCTTGGAAAATCAGTGTTAATAATTAAAAACTAACCTACTATTTCTGTAAAAATTATCGAATAAATGATTAAAAATGCAGGTATTTATATTAATTAAACATTTTCTGGTTTTATTACAGAATATATATTAATGAATTAATTCCAGCAAATTTAAGATTTATTCAAACAAAAATGGCACTAAAAAACTTTACTTTCCAAGAAATATTTCCATACACAAATTAATCATCCAAATAATCTAAATAGGACTCAATTACACTGTGCCAACAATAATGGTAATTATAAATTTCCATACAGTATTTGAACTCCTTTCTTAAATTTTATAAATCCACCTTAATATTCTAGTCTATATACACATATATATATACATATATTGAACGAATTTTCAAAACTGCTGGGATATTACTCGTATATGTTCAACTAGTTTACCAGTAATTAAAAAACAGTTTATTATTATTATTATTATTATTATTTAATTCCATAATATTTTGTACCCCATAATTAAAAAAAAAAAAACAGGTCTTAAAATCCTCTCGTCACATAATAATCAGAAAATAATAAATGATCTCAATTGTATCGTCACTATTTGATTTATGCATTGAAGTATTTAGATAAACCAGTTATCGGAAATAAAAGAAATAGTAAATAAGAAATGCCCAATGATTCATTAGCTTCCGAATCAAGAACTTATTTTCAATATATAAAAACAAATTAATTCGAGAAATACTTATGAGCTATAGGGAAATATACGAAATTCTTCTTTCTTAAGTATGAATAAATCGATGGTTCTCTCGCCTATTGAACACATCTGGTCAATGTTAGTCACACATAAAGAAACCAGTGGCTGCCACAGATGGCAAAGAATCGATATTTCCTCGATTGCAATGTCCCAAAAGACTTCTAGGATCTTTCACTTCAACGTAGAGCAACGTTTACCGCTGGTATTGTGGTATTCGTAAACCAGCACTGAGCATTCTATGTCCAATGTGAGCAACTTTGATCATTCCACTTTTACTTCTGAAGTAATTGCATTTTTGTAGTATAAAGTAGGACCATAGTTTGTAAAATTTTGTTCTTATTAACATTGAACTTCCAAAACTTACATAAATTTCCTGTTGTCATGTTTCATTTCTAATTTCGACATGGGAATTCAAATGTATAAAACTAATGAATAATTAATTATTAAAAAATATATTAAAGTTCTTTATAAATTGCGATATTTATATGAATAGTTTTTTTTTCTGAGCTGTCTGTGTTTAAAATTTTTATGTTCTTTTCGTCTTATCTATAAGAAAGTCATTAAAAGTATTCTTATTATTCATTTTGATAACAACTCTTAAAAAAATTTTTTAAACAAATTCATGTCGTAATAGTTCAATTACTAAAAAAATTTATACTTTCAGAAGGATTGATAGCTTTACCCTTTTTCTATTTTAATATTTCTTGTTGAATATAAATTTTCAAGCAAATTTCATTTATTTTTGTAAAAATATTGTAACTTTTAAGTAAAATCATTGCTTTTGTCTCCAATTTCTTAGTAATTTCCAATCTCGTGGCGCCATCTGTTGCGTATCTATTAAAAATACTAAATATGTCTATTATCTCATTAACGAAAACTATTGTCACCTTTATGATTAATTTGCTCCATTTTACTTTTAAAATATGTTTTTTTTTTTTTAGTTTTCCTGAAATATTTTGGAAATAAATTTGATAATTTTTAAGAACAATAAGAATTGTTTTTACAAAATTGCAATTTGATGTGTTTTTCTTAATAACAAATACAAATGTAATAAATCCGTAATTTTCTATTATTTTATATGATTTCTGATCAAAAAAAGTAATAAATGAGGCATTTTAACCAATAATGAATTTTGAATATAATTTATATTCAATCATTTACAACTCACTCAAATTCATCTTTAAAATTGTGAGTCATTAATATATTTGCTATTATAAGTACACTACCCTTAAAGCTTTGAAATAATTTAATTTTTATGAGTTGAATTTGAGGCAAAAGAAGTAAGAAGTGTAAGAAAATTAGCAAGATATAGTAACTATAAAAAAATATATATATTGTCAGTGCTTTACTTAAAAGAACAATTCTTATATTATTTGGTTTGACTATTTCGACACATAAGCTTATCTGTTATGTCTCGTGCCTCCATCTATTGGTCTATGTGTGCATTTTGAACTAGTTTAAAACTCATTCTTTCCTAATTTGAAAACAATCGATGTAATGCATTTAAATAAAAACTTTCGGTACTTACGTACTAACGGTACCTTGGCGACAGACTTGGCGTTTTTAAGTGTCGCCAATGGAATCCCTGCAGATTTGGCGGTTTTCAGTGGCGCCAATACAGTAACCCCTGCAGATTTGGCGCTTTTTAAGTGGCGGCAATCTTAACGGCTGTAGATTTGCTGAGTTTCGACGCCATATTGTTGTGATACGAAAATGCGTATTTGGGATTTGCCAGAAACGGAGCACGATGCAATTTTATTTTTCCAGGAGCGAAATATTTTACCAAAACAACGAAAATGTCCCAATTCCCATGACATGAAACTTTATTTTGGTGAACGTAAGTTTTGGAAATGCAATTTCAGTCAGTGTGCTCATCGTGTGGGATTCCGAAAAGACAACTGGTTTGAAGGAAGCAGAATTCCATTTCGTACAGCTTTGAGATTCATATACTGCTGGTGCGAGGAGTTGACGTCGATTAAATTTTGTGAAAAGCAACTTGATATATCGGATAAAACTGTTATAGATTGGAACAATTACATGCATGAATTATGTGTCTTGGATATGGTGAATAAACCAAAAAAAAAAGGTAGTGGACCAGATTGCATTGTGGAAATTGATGAAAGTTTGTTTACTAAACGTAAAAGTCTTTTGTGGTGGGCATTTTAAATCGTTTTGATTTTAAATGAAGTGTTTTATATATTTTATTGTTTTGAATAAAAATATTTTGAAAGCGTTTTGATTGTTTTTATGTGGATTGGCGCCACTTAAAAACCGCCAAATCTGCAGCGGCGGTTGGCGCGTTTTCACTAATTGTCGCCAAGGTACCGTTAGTGCGTAAGTACCAATCTTTCTTACTAAACAAATGGCAATTAAAACAGCCAAATGCTGTAAAATTTTATGTATACCTTTATAAACCTTATATACCTTGCCGTTATCTTTATACCTTGTTATAAAATGTAACGGTTTAACACGATGTTTCCATTTGATTCGTGGATATTTATATACACATCCATACACACATGTATATAAATTCTTGGATATTGTAAGGAGCTCGTTAATGGAAAATTTTTTACTCCTTCTCACTGAAAAATTGACCTGCACTCTGATGTGTAAAATTTTAAAGTTAAATTTAATTTATACTAAACATTTAATGCCATAAAAAAAAGAGTATTCATTTAAAAATTATAAAAGTCAAAATCATTTAAGCATGTTTAGTCAGTTAAAAGTAATTAAAGTTCAGATTTAACCTTTCTTTAAAATTATCCTCAAACTTAATAATGCAATTTTGACGCAAAAATTTAATGCCTTAAGTATCTTAGTTTAGTTATTATAGAATTATAAGCTTTGTTTAAAAGATTAATTAATCAATACTAATGTAACCCAAGATTGTTAATTAATTTTTTGAATATGACAAATAATGAACTCCTCATTGGCATCTGTGGCCATCAGTAAAAGCCTTATTATCTTTTCTTTTAAATATTTTCTATTACTGTGCTTTTGTTTTTTTTTTGAGTTGATCAAATTGATTATATTTTCATATGTTAAATTATCTTAACCATACGCCAAACGGGAAATAATGTTTTATTTTAAATCAATAAATTATCTTTTTGGGTTTATTAAAAAAAGCTGAAAGATTTATTATCCTCTGTTCATAATTCACGCAGAATGTTTCAGCTGTTTTACTTTCCGTGCTTTAACAATGAAACATTGCAAAGGTATAAACGAGAAATAAGGCTGACCGGGCTTTGTTTTCAGATGAAACACACATGTACATTGAAATGACCTGCATTACTTTTTTATGATTGAAATACTACAGAAATAATTCCAACCATAAAACTATTAAAACATTTGGGTTTTTTTAAGTAAATTTGCCTTTAATACATTAATTAGTCGCTGACTCTCTCTGAATGAAGAAAAAAATTTGGGATGTATTTACGTATAATTTTTAATATTTTTATTTAATATAATAACATAAATAATATTTAATAAATAATAAATAAAATAGTCATGAGGAACAGATAAGCTATAAACTAAATATAGAGCGTTTTAAAACTATACTAGGTGGGATGAAAAGTTCGTAGGCTAGCATAGAAAATTCTTTTTTTTTTTTTTATAGAATTTGATTTTATTATTCAATATAGTTGCCTTCGAGGGTGATACAACGATTATAGCGGTCATACAATTTTTCGATAACATTTTTTATAGTACGATTTGTCTTTAGTCCCAAAAATAGGCTTCAGTTTCGGCGATTAACTCTTCATCGGCGCGAAATTTCTGTCCAGCGAGCTTCCTCTTAAGGTCTGAGAACAGAAAAAGTCGCTGTGGGCCAGATCTGGAGAATGCGGTGGATGGAAGCAACTCGAAGCCCAATTCATGCAATTTTTGCCATCGTTTTCATTGATTTGTGACACGGTGAATTGTCTTGATGAAACATCACTTTCTTCTTCTTCAAATGAGGCCGTTTTTCCGCGATTTCGCCTTTCAAACGCTCGCCAATAACTCTACGTAATAGTCGCATTTTGTGGTTTTTCCCTTTTTAAGATAGTCAATGAAATAGTCACCCAAGATAGTCACATCGATGCAAAAATTCGGGACTTCGATTACGATTGAACAGCTCCAAACACTGTTTAGAATCAACAATTCGTTGTTGTTTTTGGTCGATTGGGAGCTCGCGCGGCATCCACTTTGATCAGAGCTTTCGCATATCCAAATATTCATTCACGATATGTCCAACACATTCCTTTGATATCTTTAGGGTCTCAGCTATCTCAATCAACTTCACTTTACGGTTATCAGAAATTATTTTGTGGACTTTTTATGTTTTCGTCGGTAACAACCTCTTTGGGGCGTCCACTGCGTGCATCGTCCTTGGTGTTCATTTCGCCTCGTTAAAATTTAGCAAACCACTTCTCTACGGTTGATTTTCCTGGTGCAAAGTCCGAAAAAGCAGTGCTTTATTACCACACGGAATTCTTTTTATCCATTTTTTCAAACTAACAAAAGTTACTTCACTAAAAATGCTATAACTCACATACTAATAGTGCAACAGCTGTCAAATTTATACACGTGTCTTTTGAAGGTGAGAGCTAACTAAAAACCATATGGATTTAATACTAGTTGCGCTATCTATGTCTCAGCCTACGAACTTTTCAAGCCCACCTGTTAACTGCACCAATTTTTTAATTCTCATGTACATCATAGCTTGCCTACAGTATTTTAAAACCCTTTGTTTATAACTGTGGAATTTGGAAGTCTAAATTTTAACGCTGTTCTTTCTTTTTCCATACAAGAAGACACACATCAAATGTAAGAATTGAGCAATTGAGATTGATCTTATGGTACCTTCTGTTGATCAGTGCTTTTATGAAACAAATTAACTTCTGAGTTACAAATAAAGTGATATTCAAATTTAAGGAGCATGGAGTAGTGCATTAGTTCAAGTGCTTTAACAAATACTGGCTGCTCTGATCTACTTTCTTTTTTTGATGATATATCAAATAATTTAAAAATTATATATTAAGATTTTGATTGTTACATTCTTTTTATAAAATACGTTGTTTCGTTGGAGGTCTGGTACTTCGTTATATTCGTTATTATAACGTTATATGAGGACATATATAATTAAATTATTTTATATATATATATATATATATATATTTACTGTCGATCACAGTCTTTTATTCATGGATATTAATAAAGAACTGTTTATAACCATATGGGGCATATAAAACTCACTCCATAATATATATATATATATATAAATGGTTCGACTTGTGTAGGGTAAAATTGTAATTTTCCTCCTTTTACAATCCCACCTTGATCCTACTTTTTGATATATAAACATTTACGATTGAAATAGTTTCTTCAATTTTATATGTAGATCCAGAGAAGCTAGAAGAGGCTTGACCACTGTAATATATTATCTTGTGAGGTCACAGCTACTGTGTTGAACACAAAGTTAACGTGAAATATAATAACCTTACACAAAATATGAAAAGAATTCTTGAAAAATAAAACTTCACTGTTTTCTGATATCTTTATAATTATTGTAAGATGCAATTAAAACGACTTATACTGAGATCCTTTAAATTGACTACCATATACACTGGCCTCCAAAGTTAAGGAACAACCGGTTTTTTGCGCCTAATTTGCAAATGAATGACTGTAGAAACAGTAAATTTGATAGCATGTGCACAAAACAGTTGTGTATTGACTGCAACATAGAAGTTTACATAAAAACGCAAAACTGATTTACAAAAAAAATAATAATAATAATCTCGCTGGAAAAGTCCATTCTTGGAAAAAATAATAATCACAGTTTTAGGTGGTAAAATGTCATAGAAACATAACAAAAATGAATTTTAATAAGGGATATGCCCACCCCTAGCTTGAATGCATTGGCGGTCTCGACTTTCCATGCTGTCAATTAATTTGTCGGTTACCGAAATGGGAAGCGAAAACCAGAGATGGAGTAAACTTCGTTCCGGCTCTCCTATGACCTTGGAGGAGTACTTAAAGCACCAACCTGTCTACCAAGACAATCTCAAAGATGCTCTATCGGATTCAGGTCTGGAAATCGAGCTGGCCAATCCATTCGCTCCAAACCAAGACACTCAAGATATTCCTCAACCACTACATCTCGGTGAGGTCGTGCATTATCATCCATCTGAATGAAAAAATTGCCAATTGCAAAGGCATATGGGCGGACATATAGATCAAGGATCTGATCCCGATATCTCAAGCCAGTCAAAGTTCCTCCCTGGAACACAGGAGGGTCAGCGTGACCACCCAGTGAGATCCCGGCCCAAACCATTATTCCACTACCTCGGTAATTGTGTCTTTCAATAGTGTTGGATTGATGGTATCTGGTGCTTTGTTCCCTCCAACAAGAATTCTGCAATAATTTGTGGCTCAGTAATGCTTCTTCTCCTTTGGGCCGAAAGAGCTATAAAATGGTCCTCTGAAGGTGTTGTAGCTTGTTGTCGACCCGGAACATACCTTCTGGGCACAGAAGCTTCAGTTTGATATTGATTCCAGAGACGAAGGACGCCACTGTGAGACACATTAAGACACCTAGCAGCATCAGACTGGCACAACTCGATTTCCATCCATCCGACCGACCGCTACCTTAACGAATCGGGCAAACGGCTTCTCTCAGATGTTTCGGGACCCACTGCCTATTATCAACGAAAGCCTGATATATGCATATTTTTCTTTCACTCATTTATACCTGTTCTTTTCTATATAAAAAAAAGTGGTAGCTATCATTTTTGCGTACATTTGCATAAAGTTCGTTTTTATCATTTATATACACTGAAGTGACAAAAGTCATGGGATACCTCTTAATATCGTGTCGGCCTCCTTTCGCCCGGCGAAGTGCAGCAAAACACGTGGCATGGACTCAACAAGTCGTTGGAAGCTTATGCAGGAATATTGAGCCATGCTGTCTCGATAGACGTACATAATTGTGAAAGCGTTGATTTGCAAAATTTTGGGCACGAACAGACCTCTCGATGATGTCTGCGATTTTTTTTATTAAAATTGAGGTGGCCAGATCATTCGCTGGAATTGTCCAGAATTTTTTCAAACCAATCGCGAACAGTTGTGGCCCGGTGACATGGCGCATTGTCATCCATAAAATCCAATCGTTGTTTGGGTACATGAAGTCCATGAATTCATTTCCAAGTAGCTGAACATAAGCATTTCCAGTCAATGTTCGGTCCAGTCGCACCAGAAGACCAAGTCCATGCCATGAAAAACAGCCCATTTATTACGGAGCCACCACCAGCTTGAACAGTGACTTCCTTCAGTTTGGGTCCATGGCTGGGTCTGCGCCATAATGAACCCTACCATCATTTTTAAGACCAACTGAAATCGTGACTCCTTTTGACCATAGCCATATTTACCTAAAATTCATCTAAGGACCAACTGATATGCTCACGTGCCCACGAGAGTCATTGCAAGCGATGTTAAATCTGTCAGTAAAGGCACTCGAGTCGTTTCTTATGCTGGAATAGAAAAAAAAGCCAAATTTCTCCGCACAGTTCTAACAGACAAGTGCCTTGTACGTCTCACACTTGATTTTCGGTTATTTGACGCAGTGTTGCTTTATAGTTAGAATTTACGACTCTTTGCAGACGTCGCCGGTCTCGGTCGTTAAGTGCAGGCAGTCGACCACTGCGCTGTCCATGGTGGGATGTTATGCCTGAAATTTCATATCGCCACGCTCTTGACACAGTGGATCTGGGAATGTTGAATTCCCTAACGATTTCTGAAATGGCATGACCCATGCGTCTAGCTCCAACTAACATTCCGCGTTCAAAGCCGTTAATTTCGTGCGGTCATCATCACGTCAAAACCTTTCACATGTATAACTTGAACAGAAATGAAAGCTCTGTGAAAGCACTGCGCATTTATACCTGTTCTACGCGATGCTACTGCCATCTGAAAATTTGCATATTGCTATCCCATGACTTTTGTCACTTCAGTGTAAAGTATAAATTTTATTGTTACTGTCATTTTTTTTTATGTCGAGCCTCGAAAAACATGTTGTTCCTTAACTTTTGAGGCCAGCGTATATGCGTAGATAGATGAATATACCGGCCTGCCATAAATCCTTTTCTCTTAATTTGCAAAAAAAATGAATAAAATAACTATCCGAGTTTCAAAAATTTATTTTTTTATTAAAATTGAATGTATCTTATTTCTTTAATACGTACGCTAATTTTTTTTTTTTAAATGAAAATGATAGATGATAAGGCGGACCTCTAATAGAACAATCATTAGCCTCGGTCTGTATATTGTTCATTTAGAAAGGTGAAAACTAAATATTTATGGTAAAGAATTCTGATTTGCTTAACGAAAGTAATTAAATGATGAAATTATTTATTTCTGCCTTCACTCTCACTTGCAAATGTAATAATTTCTCTTCAGTTGAAATCCTGGCTGTCGGGATAATTAAAAATTGCATTATTTTTAAGATCTAACTATGTTATTTTTGAATAGATATATTTCACTAAAATTCTTATATAGATTACTTGGAAGTAATTTCTTGCAAGATGGTTTCATTGCAAGAAATTAAATCAGCAAGAAACTTAAGTTGTTTCTTATTCATGTAAAATAAAATTTGAAATAAATGTGAGACAGAGAACTATTGAAAGATTTTAATAAATTATAATTAATTTGTTCCCGTAGTTTTATTTTCTGTTTTTATAAGTAAGACTACTTATAGTAGGAATGCTTACTTAGAGATGATACCGGCAACATTTTAAAGTCAAAATACGTCCCAGCAACAACACACTTCTCAATTTTATCACGCGTTTTTGAAATAACTAGATGAGTCGGCAATTTTCGGAAGAGGTCCTACGATATGTGTTGGTGTGAAGCATCATGGCTTCGAAGCAGCTGTTAATTTCTACCTTGAGTTGGAGACCTTTGAAGTTATGAGATAATACATTGAAAAAGAAAGCAGCTAAAGACTAATAGGTGACTTGCCCACATATATATATATATATATATACATAAAGAATTAAAAGAAAGAAACATATAAAGTTTTGAAATAATCTAAACAAAATGAGGAATTTTATTTATTTATTCTTTTATTTATATTTAATTAATAAACATATAAAAACAAATAAAAATAATTAAGAAGCAGAGTTTAAGAAAAAAAAAAGGTTCGAGATAAATACAAGTAAACAGAAAGAAATAATCTAAAAATAAAATAGAAGTAGAACGTAAGGAGAAATGATTGCGAAAACGCATTGGTTAAAATAAGGCGGGAAGGAAGGTCAAGGTCAGGGCCGAAGAAGAGGTCCTACAACAAATTTGTATTGAACGAAGCTCCTTGGCTACAAGACATCCGCAAAGCCTCTATCAGGAAAAAAACATCAGATGAGGAGATAAATGCAGTGCATGAGATAGCAGCAAAGTAGAAAAGAAAATTGTTCTTTGTGATGGCGATTTCTTTATTGAGCATTTTTGATGCTGATTATTAGCATGGTGACAGCCGCAGGCTACTATCCTGGAAAAACTTCAGGTGAGGAAAATATACAGTGAATGAAACAGCAAAGTAAAAAAAAAAGGAAACTGTTCTTTAAAAAGGAAACTTGTGCTTTGATGATGTTGATGGTTTGGCATGGTGGCAGCCGAGAGCTTCTAACTTGGGAAAAATTTTAGAAGAGGAGCAAATGCAATGCATGAACAGCAGCAAGTAGACAAAAGGAAACTTGCCCAAAATGCCCAAGAAACAAATTTTTAGTCCGGGAAACTGGCCCAAAGCCTGCAAATTGTTTTGAAAAAATTTCGAATGATCATTAATGTTTTGATTTTTGCAGATCATTGTGATATCCACCATTCCCTCTTTGCAAACAATATCTCAATTTATTTTAAGATATATAACTTTTACTCAAATCTTCCTAATTTTCAAATCGATTTAATCAAAAAGCTGGAGAATTGATAACATCCAAAATTTTGAAAATGCTAAACGTCCTCGAATCTCTTTCATAATTAATTCCACTTTAAAGGCTTGTTTTACTCCTAAGTACCCCCGTCTACATATCGGCCCTGACCTTGACCTTCAGCATCGGGAATTTTAGGTTTTAACCAATGCGTTTCCACAATCAGCTTCTCCTTACGTTCTACTTCTATTTTATTTTTGAATTATTTCTTTCCGTATACTTGTATTTATCTCGAACCTTTTTCTTAAACTCTGCTTCTTAATTATTTTTATTTGTTTTTATATGTTTATAAATTAAATATAAATAAAAGAATAAATAAATTAAACCCTCCCTCATTTTATTTAGATTTCTTCAAAACTTTATATGTCTCTTTCTTTTAATTCTTTATATATATGTAATATACAGTCTGAGTAAAAACTTTAAGGCCAGTAAAAATTTTTGATAAAATGTAAAATGAAATAAAAGGGAATTCAAATAATATTAATTACTAAAGTTTATTGATAAGAAATAAACAGCTATAAACATAATTTGTAAATACATAATTATGAGAAACATGGGGTTATTTACAAATTTGTATTTCTGCCTGGTAAAAACTTTAAGGCCACCAGTCATTTTTAAAAAATAAAATATAATATGATCGGGATATTACCATTGCAACTACTAGCTTGTGACAACGCTGCAATTTTCTTTGTCATACGTTTCTTCGAAGTATTGGTGATCTTTGTGAAGATGGCGAAGGGTAAGAAGTTAACTGATCGTGGAAGAGGACAGATCGCCACTTTTTCTTCAACAGGAAAAGTCGTACTATTCAGATAAAGATAGGAAGATCAAAGACTGCAGTCATGAATTTTTTTAAAATTGAAAGAAAATTATGGTAAAAAGAATACTGGGGGAATACCAAAACTTTGTCCTCGCGTACTGAAAGAAGAGTTTGCCAACTTGCATCTACTGGAAAGTATTCTACCAGGAAACTGATTCCGACGTCAGGTTTAAAAGTTTGTCAAAAACAATTTATAACACAATTAGAAGGTCTGGAAGGACACTTATACAGCAAAATTGACTAAACCTCAGTTACTGCAGAGACACAAAAAAGAGCGTTTGAACTTTGGCCAGAAAGTCATCACCTGGGACAACCAATGGATAGAAATTATTTTTTCTGACGAAAAAATGATTTAATGGACCAGATGGCTGGAATTTTTGGCATGATATAGAAATGAAAAAGAAATATTCTCCAATCGCCAATCAGGTGGAGGGTCTGTCATGACTTGGGGCTGTTTTCTTACAATTTATTCAAATTCGTTGCACATAACTTTTACTCAAATCTTCCTAAAATTTCAAATCATCTTTTAATGCTGAAAGGCTCCCAGATTAGAAAATTGGAAAACCCAAAAATGCTAAACGTCCTCGAACAGCACAAAAAATTAATTCCAACTTTAAACCCCTGGCTCGTGAAATGGCCAGCTAATCACCTGACCCTGTCTCCTATCGGCCCTGAACCTTTGACCTTCAGCAAGAAGATTTTAATCAATGCATTTTTCAACAACAAATCATTTCTACTATCGCAGATGAATTATAAAACGACCCCATTTTACTTTTTTGAGATTATTTGAAGTTTCCGTATGGCTCCTATTTATCTCGAACCTTTTTCTTAATGTTGGCCTAATTATTTTTATTTCAAATTTTTATATGTTTATAAATTAAATATAAATAAAAGAATAAATAAATTAATTTTTCTACTTTTTTTTCATTTTATTTAGATTTCTTCAAAACTTTATATGTCTCTTTCATTTTTAATTACTTTATATATATGTAGACTGTATATATATATATGGGCAAGTCCCCTATTAGTCTTTACTTGCTTTCTTTTTCAATGTATTATCTCATAACTTCAAAGGACTCCAACTCAAGATAGAAGTTCGCACCTACACAAATCGTCGTATAACAATTTGCTAATCTATGGTAGAACCGGTTGCAACTATACCACTGGGTAATACCGGTTCATCAATTTAATTTTTCAGTTTTTAATAGTTAAGTAGTGAAGCTTGGTTATTTCAAAAATTTTCTCATTATGTTTGGTTTTATTGAGTGTGACTTGCCAGACAGCAATGGGGTCCTTTTGTTTACAGACTTTCACGCTTGTGAAATTAAGCTCAATAAGAGCTTCTTTGATTTCTTTGTCATCTGTATTTTTGAGTAGCCCCTTGATGACGACTTTTAGTGGACGATCATTTCTGGGGGTGATTATAAAGAATTCCATTTTTGAATTTTTAAGGAATGTAGTGATACTGTGATGAGCATCTGCATCAATGGGAAAAATGTTGAGTAGTTCTCCAGATAAAGTAATTTTGGAGGGAAAAGAGCTGTTGATGGTTTTTAATTGGTCTTTTATGTCATCTGCCTGACGAACCATGATTGGTGACTGCATCAATGGGAAAATGTTGAGTAGTTCTCCAGATAAAGTAATTTTGGCGTTAGGAAAAAGAGATGTTGATGGTTTTTAATTGGTCTTTTATGTCATCTGCCTGACGAACCATGATTGGTGGAATTTTTGGGGCAATGTTGATAGAATTTTCCTCGACGGGAACATTTTGCAGAGGAATGAATTTGTTTTGAGTTGCAGGCAAGATGGTATTTCAATTTGTGATGCCTAACAGAGCGAATAGTGTTCCTTTTTGCCGGGAATTTAAATATCTCGCTATCGCAATCATTACATCTTCTATTTACTTAACATTAACATGATTGGTACCTTCTGCATTAGCAAAATTGATAGGATTATGAATTTTACAGTTAGAGATTGGGCAAGAACCAAATTGTCTTACCTGCTCCTTTAGCACTTTTATCCTGTCTTGAATGGAGGTCATATGGTGACGGATGGCATCCACTAGGAGATTGTTGAGCTTCACGAAGTCCGATGTAATGAAATCAGAGTTCTTCCGGAGTTCAATTTTGTATTTCGCAATATCAGCCTCATTTTGCCGTAATAGTGCACAAACATATTCCGGTGTTGGAGAGCGGTTATTATATCCGGAAATTCCGGGGTAAAAAGGTTCGATTATTATACTAAAGACATTTATGTTTTATTTTATTCGGTCTTTTAGTGGTACCTGTCAAATTCTTTAAGTGATGTTAGAAACATTTCCTTGGTCAACGTTGTTTATGGTCCAGCATCCGAAGTCGAAAAGAATATTCGTAATTATCACATTTGGGGACCAACAGAAACATAACGACCATAATATATTAAAAAAAAATCTTAAAGATTTCGCTTTGTGATTAAACTTGACAAACGCTCATTAATTCAAAATGAAATGCTACTATGTCCAAAAATAAGACCAATTTACAATTTAAAATTCCCCCGGCATACGGAAATTTTATTTTTTTTTTTTCTTTTAGGTTGCTGGCACTGTCCTTGACTTCTGTGTGAAATTTGAATCTGTCAAAATATTGTGAATTCAAGTGTTTGAGTTCCATGCTTGGCTTTGTAAGACGCCAAAACTGATTCCGGTGATTTTTGAAATGTCTGAATTAATTGAGCAAAGAACTTGAATTAAATTTTGTTTGGGAAACGTATAGAATGTCGCAGAAGACATTCGGAGAACATTCCTATTTGGGAAAGAAATGTTTAGAAGTGGTATAAACAGATCAAAGAAAGCAGAGAACTCGTCGAAGACGAAGAGCTCTCTGGTCGACCATCAACCTCAACCGACGAAGCTCACGTCAGAAAAATTAAAATTTAGTGCTTGAAAACCGTCCATTTACAATTAGAGACCTTGCTAATGATGTTCGTTTCAAAGGATCGGTCAATTCCATTTTGGGCCAAAAACGCGTCAAATTTCGATTGGTACCGAAAACAATGAATGCTCCAGCTCACACTGCATTGCGTGACTTTTTCGCCAAAAATGCATAACCTCCGTATTCACACCGTGTGACTTCTGGCTATTCCCTAAACTCAAAAAACCACTCCGGGGACACAGTTTTGAAGAGATTTAACTTGAATGCCGCACGCTTTGAAAGCCATCCCTGCCGATGATTTTTAGCATACATTGAGAATTGAAAAAAAAAACCATTGGCATAAGTGCATTGTGTCCAGAGGGGATTACTTTGGAGGCGATGAAATTAATTTCGAAAAATAAAAAAAGAATATTTGAAAAAAATAATTAGTCTTACTTTTTGGGCACAGTATTAAAAATATATGACTTGAAAAATATTATGTTATATAACGTATGGGTCAAACACACTTGAACGGGAAGATTGCTTATTAAATAATGAAATATCTGATTGAGATCTTTGATTAGAATATTTTTTTTTTTAATTCCTTCTATTAGCTCACACTCTCCCTATATACATTTTGTTCAAATTTTCAATCATTAATAAAATACTTTTTTATTCATCCACTCAAGTTCAAACACATTTTTTGAACTTGTAGTGGATGACACTTGATGTCAATACAGTTTTTTAAAATATTAATTCAGTAATTAAATTTAATTAATTCATTTTAGTTTTTTTTATTTAAGTTGCATATATCTACCAATAGATGGCGCCAGATAAACTTACAAAAATGAATGAAAATTATTTATAAAGGACTTTCTGCAATATAGTGAAAAAAAAAAGACGTGGGGAATTGATTTTAAAAAAATTTGTTTTTTTTTTTTTTACTTTTTTTTTTTTTTTTTTTTTTTTCATTAGTGCACATTGTGTTCCGCAATGTCTTACCAAATATTTCACAACCGCCCAATGATGGAAGGTCATCCACTTCCCTGGATTTCTTACGTTACTGATAATCATTAACTCCCAAATTTTAGTCATTAGTTGTACCTCACGGTACATATGAAGCTAAAAAAATAGTAATAATAATTCTTCAAGAATATTTCTAGTTTTTACCGTAATAAATTTACAGGCATTTTTTTAATGAAATTTCGTATTGTTAGGTAAATGAAGGAAATTTCCCAATAAAACTATAAAAATTATTTATTGAAATTAGAAAAAAGGCAAAAGAAGAGAATATGCAAAATTAAGTAACAATCCGAAGCAAGGTTATGCTATGATTACATCTGATTCTTTACTAACATGAAAAAAAAAAAAAATATTTTAATGCTAGCCGATTCAATAGTAAAAATTGAAATTAAGGAAACCCCAAAATCTTTTATTTCTACAATTAAAAATAGTGTTGTAAATATGCTACAACTACTCGACAATTCAAAATTTGAGACACTATTATTTTTCATTTAGAACGAATTAAAAAATATATATACTGATGTCATTATTGTTTATTCGTTTTTAATACTGATACTCTACTAGTGGGACAAGAAGAAAAATTTGAATTAAAAATTGGTCATTATCATTATAATTCCATAAAATTAAAAATAGTTAAGCATTTAATTAATTCATAGTTACTATAATTGATAGTTATAATTGATTTTTTTTTAAATTAGTCACTCAAAGTCAATATGTCAAAAATAAAATGTCATGACACTAAAATATCAAATCGGTTTTTGGTAATATCAACAAATCTAGAAGTTTTTCTACAAATTACTACGAAGAAACAATTAATTGATCTATACCTCTTCTCTATATAGCAGTGTGCTTCACCAATTCCTGAGTCAATATCGTCCAGTTCGTTGTACTTTGAACAATAGTACAATGAACTTGGCGAATACCGTAAATGAGGTTTCATTTTCAATTTATCTGTGTAACTACTTCTGCCTTCTGTTTCAAGAACAGTTAATTAAATGAAACCTAATTTTGGAAAATAACTGGTGAATTTATTGCAGTTTGGAAGGAACACAATCAAGGGTGGCTACTGTTTTTACTACTAGGGGTTTATATCTTCCTCTTCAAGCCCATTAAAAGGATTTTCCAACTCTAAAATTAACCATGATCCTTTCCAGTATTTAAATCGATCGTTTTTTCCAATGTGGATGAGGGTAATGAGATAGGGTGCAATGAGGGCTTGGATTCGAATCCACTGTTGTTGCCATCCTTCTTTCAGAATCTCGATGACGTATGTAACAACATGTTTAAAACGTCTCATAGATAGTATAATTGCTTGGAAAGAGTTTATTTGATTTTCTCCCACATAGTATACAAATTTTAAGTATTTACTGCTAGAAATCCTCTTGGCATGCTGTCTCATTCTCTCTCCTGTGGGTTAGTGGCATACAAGCAATATTTTAGAATAGTAGAGAAAGATTCGATCGAAAATTTAATTCAATTTTTAAATCAATTATGAAATTAAGGAAGCATAAAAATATGGATAAATTTATTTTTCTAGTACTAGGTAGTACATATTTTATACACATTTGGTGATAATCCATTTTCTGTTCTTTAAGGTAACAATAGTCAATTTTAGTGTTTGCCAAGCTTGTACCAAAGTAATTTAGAAAAATAATTTAAATTCTATATAAATAAAAAAAAAGTTAAGAAATACGGAATTTTTACAAATACAGTTAGTAATTATGCTCTTTATACATTAACTAATATATATTTATCAAAACAATGATTGTTCACCATGAATCTCATTATGTTTCAAATAGTATCTAACAAAACAATAACTGTTTATCATCACTCACATTTTGTTTCAAATAGTAACTATAAATGTGCAGCTGAAAGCACTTATTTATGAGAAAAAGCAACTGTTTTATATCAATTCTGCAACAAGTTAATTTAAGAAAATGTCGTTTTCGATTCATGTTAGAAATCTGATTCACTTCACAGCAACGTATTTAATAGAATGGCAAAGAAGTATAAAATATTTTTCATTTAATTATCGTTGCATTTCTATACATTTGTTGGTAGAATAAAAATCATAAAACTCTTTTTATATGGCACTTAATATTCGGATTTTTTTAATTAGAAGTTATATGGTTAACTATAAGAATGTTATGTCGTCGAAACTATCCCCCCGCACTCTCTTTCCATATCTCTTCTAGTATTTAGAGAATGCTACGAATCATCAGGCTGTGAATTCTGGCTGTGAATTAAACTGAATCATGTTATATCACAATCATGTTCACTGTTCACTGTATCACAATCATGTTCACTGTTCACTGTATCACAATCATGTTCACTGTTAATTTTTAACAAAAACTGAATATCACAACAATTTATCAATCATATTTTAAATAAAATTGGCGTATTTTTCAAGCGAACTTTGTGAAGAAAATATTGTTAGGGCAGGGGTTAACGAATCCCTAGTTTAGACCTAGACATATGACCTAGTCGAATTGTTAAAGGTGATTTGACCCACATTTGTGTTATATCTGAAAAATGCAAGCAAGAAGCATGTAATTAACACATATATTTATGGAAGTATATTACGAAATTCCATGTTGATCTACCGTCGTGCAATACTACTGAGTAGGTGTACACGAAACCGATCTGAAACACTCTTCGTTCAGGAAATCCCTACCCAATTCTCATCTCTTCTTTCCTCGCCAAGCTGTGGTTTGGCGAACATATTTGTCAAAATGAAATATTACATTATGTACAGCTTAAAATAGAAAACAAAATATCTTTATTTCCCTATCGAAATAATTAGCTAAAAAACAAACTTATTCACTTCATATGTGCATAAATATGAATGACGACTTTTCTGGTGTTTCAGTTGCCGCTATTCCTTTTCACGTTTCGGCGGGAAAATCCTCTGTGAAAGAGATTTCGCGCCAAGTTGAACTAAGCTGTGACCTTGCTCAGGGGAAAGATTCTAACCGCGGCAACTCGTTCAGTGACCGTTCAACAAAAGTGAAAGCAGCATCAGCATGAAAGTCCTTTGTGTCGTATTGTTAAGCAGTTAGTACAAATTTCATATTCGTGTTTAGTTTATAAGATTTTGATATTCGATGAAATAATTAGAAAATATAATGCTAATGATTTTAAAGTAAATAAATTCTCAATATATTTTGATTATTAATTTAAAAATAAATGTCGAATATTATTTAATGGTTAAAATCTATTGATTCACGATTTAAAATAATATGACAATTCAAAACATAAGATTGCTTAACTGTTTACACAAAAGAAAAATTATTTCTGATATGTTTTGCGATTTTTTTTTTAAAACTTATATCAACATAAAACTGTAAAGTCTTACAAATAAAATAATTCAATTAACATATTTTGCTTAAATGAAACCTAGTCAGTATCTTTAATTAATAATAAGGAATTCTTCATTACAGAATCCCTCATGTTTAATGTTACAAAAAATTAAAATCATATCAAATGAAAAATATTTTTTTATCTATTTGCATATTCACCATACTTATTATAACTGGTTTTCAAGAAATTAGCAGTAACATTTATAATTAATGTTTTTTAGTTTTTAGCTCTTCTCTAAAAAGTGGTATTAAGTAAAAATTTGGTATTAAATCTCTCATGTATATTTGATGTTTGTCATGGTAATTTCAATTGATACTTCTATATTTAGATAGGATTAAGTTTATTAAAACTACAAATTATAAGTAGTTATAAAAATAATAATTTAAGTAAACTCGAACTATTAAACGAATTAAAACTCGAATGTAATTAATATTTCAAAGGATAAACAATGAAAGAGACAATGTTGTTTTGTTTGTTTTGGTTGAGTTTGGGGGGTAACTGTTCGGGGATTTCCCATTTCACTTCTCTTTACGCCTGTGTCTCCGAAATAAGCATAAAAGCAAATGTTTTTATATATATATATATATATACACACACAATTTTAACGATGTTGGTGTTTGTATCAAATTGAGTGGGCCAAAATATTCCCGATTCCTGAATCGTTTTTTTTTTTTATACATTTTCGATTCCTGACTTTTTTTTTGTATATAGAATAGAATGAAATTTTTTTTAGAATATAAATGAAATTTTTTTAATCGTTGTGAATAGAAAATCTTAACTACTTTTAAATACTTTGAAAAAAAAAAAATACTTGGCCATTAATTTCACTGTAAATTGTTATTTTTTTTTTTTTTTTTCATTTTTCCCATGCAATTTAAAAATAGATTTTTTTCTTATAAAGATTCAACGATGACAAATTTTTAGTAATCGGATATTGACCAATATCCGATTACTAAAAAAAAAGTAAAATAAAATTTATTCATTTTAACACAAATTCAAAAAGGAGTTTATATTTTTAATAATGTATTTACTTCTAAATTTTGTAAATTGAATTAACAAACAAACGTATGTATTTTTAGGGTGTTTCCTTACTATCCAGCACTATTCGGGGTTCCCCTTTTCTTTCATGCAATAGAAAAATGTAGAGTTGGAAAAATTCAAGATTCCTTGGTCAGTTTTTTATTCGGAATTTCGATTTCTGACTTTTTCGCAATTTTATGTACTATGATCAGTACTAATGAGTTTTGATATCATTTATCTATAAGCAGGTTTTACAATTTTAGTGATGATAGTATTTGCATTAACTTAAAACACATTCTTGTACTCCAAATTTGCATAAAAAAAATACAAATATCCCATAAAAAATAACAGTGCCAAATTAACAACATTGAAGAACAAAAACAATGCAAAATATGCATGTACCTGCATGTGACACACATAGGATGCAACTGTCAGGAAGTGCATCCTATCCTTTCAACTCTCTTATTTTGGATACCTCATATACTTAAAATAAAAGGATACAAAATTTGAAATTTAAATTAATTAAAACTTCAGCAAAGTGACTCGGTATTGTTTTGGCATTGAAAACCTGTTACTTGATTTTTGTTGATTTAGTGAATTTTCATTGTTATATTTTTTAATATTTAACCTACATCCCAAATTTTTAATGTATAAAAATTAAAATTCAAAAAAATGTTAATTATTCTACATACTAAACTTAAATGGTAATAATACATCTTTGGGTAATTGTAATAACTTAAAAAATGGTATTAATGTATCTTTAAGATGTATTAAATATAATTTGAATTGCATCATAACATAAATTATATAGTTTAGAATATGAATGTTATTTTTAATCTTTGTGAAAAGAAAAGCCTTCGAAAAAGATTAATTTCGCTCTAGTAATTTTTTTTTTTCATGTAATTTAAAAATAGATTCGACGATGGCAAATTTTTAATAATCGGATATTGGTCGTAGCTACATAGGAGTAAAATAAAATTCATTTCTTTTAACATAATTCCAAAAATTATTGCAGACTAGTTTTTTTTTTTATAATGTATTTACTTCTAAATTCTGGAAATTGAAAATAACATACAATCTCATGTATTTTTAGGATGTTTCCTTATTAACTACCCATTTCATAGCGGCCTGATGGCCAATTGGCTAACGCTCTGGTCTTTGGTGCTTCAGGTTCGAATCTTGGCGGTGGTATGGATGTTTGTTAGTGGTTCGGAATCCACGTTAAACTGTAGGTTCCGGTCTACTTGGCCTAAAAGTGTACACAAAATTACCTTAGAGCGACAAAGCAAACCAATCGGGGATTTCCGTTTCACTTCTCTTTCATGCAATAGAACTGCGGGTCTTTTATACGAATTTATAAAATGATTATGATTCCTCACTCTTTTTTTGTAATTTTATCTAATATGATCATTAATAATGGATTTTGAGCTTTTGTAGATATAAGTAATTTCTACAATTTTAACGCTGCTGATATTTGTATTAACTTAAAAGACATTTTTTACTCCAAATTTGCAAAAAAAAAATACATATATCCCATAAAAAAAAAATAACAGTGCCAAATTAACAAGTTCCAGAGAACTATAGAATAATTTAAGACAAACAAGCAAAAGAAAATTGTGTATTTTAAGCACAAAGATTACTATATTTGTAATTCATTAAATCTTATTTTTTTTTCTTCTTAATAATAGAATAGCTTCTATGAGATATTTTGTTGTTGATTGAATATGACTTTTTATAAGCCTCAGTGCTGAGAAAAGGTTCTCAACACTTACTTGGTATACTTCTAAAGCAGTAACTGTCTTTGCAAAGGACATAATCAAATTTTTTTTTCTTTAACGTTTAATTTTAACATTAACTCCAACAACTTTTGAAAACTAATTTTTTATAAAAGCTTAGTGAGTCGGATTGTTAAACCGGTTCCGACTCACCTCTGAACAAAGGCATTATTTTTCAGTGAATATGCACATAGAAATAAAATCATTTTTATGAGTAAAACTACAGCTGTTTAATCTCACTTTTTTGTGTATTAAAATTAAATTTATAAAATATTGTGGTTTGTCAAAGTTCTCTATTCGCATTGCTAAAGCACAGTCTGTTCTATCTCCAGATTACTTTCATAGTATAATTACGTCATATAGGACACAACATAAATTAAATTGATAATAATTATACATTATTTTAAACTAATAGCTTTCATAATGATATCGTAATCACGAATTGTTGTTATATTATACTGATTAGATTGTTATAATTATTTATTGATAATTATCATTCTGTTTCATTGATAGTTTAAAGTATTGCAAATACTTTGTTTTTAAATGAATGCTGAATTTCTGAATGCTTTAAATGTGAAAAAAAAAAAAAAAAAAGAAAGATCATACTTTTCACATATACTGCTCATGTAGTCATGTAGCTTATATGTTGTAAAAAAATTAAATAAACATTATTTGCTATCATGAAATTTAGTTTAATAATAAAAAATATTGTGGAAAAAGGCAGTAGTAACAAATAACAGTAAAAATTTTATAACAATTAATATAAACAACAAAAAATGAAATGACAAATATTTCTTCTACATTGCAAATTTATGCACATTGAAAATAATATACTTTTTAACTTTTTAATTTAACTGTTTTTATGATTTTAGGTTTATTCTATTTCTTTTCATCTTTTTTATATAAGCTTATTTTTATAAGCCTTTTTTTTATATAAGCATTAAGCCCTTATTTTGGATTAGCAAATTACGTTATTTTCCTCCCGTTTTTTATAATTTCTATAAATTTCTTCTTCAAGGTATTTAAAGCATAAAAGGATGTCAAAGTAGAAACGGATAAAAAAAAGGAAGCATATTTTTACCCTTATATTTTCTTATTATCATTGTTATGCCGTTATCTTTCTTTAAAAATGTAATTCGTAACTTCCTATGTTTATAAACAGTCAAATATCTATGAATAGAAATTATGCCAATTATTTGTGTACTGCTATTATATTTCTTTGATACGAAATAAGTAAATATAAGCTATTAAAGCTAATTAAGATATTATGTATTATTAAGATGTAAGCTTAAACTATTAAAATTACTACTCTTTTATGACTCATAATATAATCAAGAAGAAACTGCAAGGAAAGACTACGGAAGTTATAAAGTATTGCATCACCGGTGTAATAAAATTCCTTTATTTATTTCTTAATGTCCTGTTTTTTTATCTATCTTTTGAAGGTCATATCCGTTTCATTCATTTTTTTCCTCACTTGTTCTGCCAGTTTTTGCCGTTCAAGGTGCAACTCTCTTTCGTCTCCCTCCGTGACCCACGGTAGAAGTAGATTCCATTTCGACTTTTTGATTATTCGTTCTTGAGGTTTCAAGAAGTTGTCGTGATGAGCAACAAGAATATAATTTGTAGTGAAACTTATTTTGAATTCTGTCAAGAACACTTATTTCATATTGGAACTGTAATGCACTCGCTGAGTGAAATTCTACCTTATTGGATATTTGTATAAATTTTTAAAGAATTTGCAAATATTCGTTGACAAAATTATGCAAATGAATGCATTATGACAAAAATTATTCTATTTTGTAACTTGATGAAATCAATATTATGTGTAGCATAAAATTATATTTTAACTCAAGGGTTTACAGATTTGTGAAAGCCGCGATAATACTGGCTGTAATTTCACCGAGAACACAAAAAATAACTATTTTTAATATGAATAACATCAATTACTTTATGTATTTATATATATAGCTAACACCTTGACATTGCAATCCTTGGTCATCTGCTTACTGGCAAGTTCCGATACAAGAAATGTTTTCTTTTACAGTCATATTGGATCTACAGGTTAGATCTATAACGCTGTACTGTCATGTTTGGCGGGGACCTACGGTTAATGTAGATTCCGAACAACTACAGGCATCTATGACACCGCCTGGATTCTAGCCCGAAATCTGTGGCGCCAGTCACTCGGCCATCAGGCTTCATATATATATATATATATTTAAAGTGTCCTCGAACATGTATATGTACTTTTTCACAAAATGCTACAGACGTGTGAGTCTAGTTGGACTAGCACATGTCTATTAACAAATATTCTCACCAATATATTTATATTGATGTAGTTCTATAATAAATGTCACAATTTATTATTTCTCCAGTGTTAATGAATTCAATTTTAACTGTAAAAGATGCACGTAAAGGATAATAAATGCATTTAAAACTCGATTAGAAACTTAACACGTTTTATTATTTATTTAATAGCATCTTCAATGTGTTATGAGTGGAATTATAAACTTCACTTTCAGTTGATTTTAAAACAAATAGTGTAAAGTTAATATTGGAAATCAGTAAAGATAAATTAATAATTCCGATTATAAAGTTAATTAGATTTATAATCTGATATCCAGTAGTTATCTAAATTAAGATGTGTTCCTTACGTTAGTGCAGTTAAAGATGTCTAAGTGGTACGATGAAACAAAAATGAGAATTTTGAATAACATTTTTTTTTTCTGTTAATAGCAAATAATAATAATTTAAACATTAGTTAATAATTTGTAACATTTTTTATACCATTTGGATAAATTATGTTTTGTGTATATGTATCTAATTTTTAATCCGTTGTTTAGTTGTGAATCATTTTAATTATGAAATTCGAGTAACTAAAAATCAAATCCTTACATTAATCTTCAATTCTTTTCTCCCTTATAAAATATTCTCTAGATTACAAATATGATGATTGTATATAGTTTGCTTTCTTTTCAAGCATACACATTTTAAACCTACTAAATAAGCTAGGTAGGTGAATATTATAGATATTTAATGCAGCCAGTGTCGTCAATGGTCTTTGTCTGAAGAATATTTTGTATTTTTTTCTTCCGGCCATTTTTAACATTAGGTTCCACTGATGTATGCTCCAAATAGACTACCTACAAGAATGTGTAAGTGATCAATTCTGGGACAATTTATGGGTTAAAAATGGGTTTCTGGACAAATTTATGGTTATTATTCTCCATGTTTATATGTTTTATGAGAGAAAACATTCTTGTTACGTCCATACGTTTATCGACACTATCACAATCACTATTCCATATTGTTTCTGAAAGCAGTGACTACAATACACGCCGCAGAAAATATATTCGTAGGCTTTCCTATAATCTATCAGTCTCATTGGGCTACGATTTAGCTAGGTAGGTTGTTTGAATAGACTTTTTAATTAAGATTATTCATTTGCATAGGTGTGCTATTTATAAATCAACAAATAATACATTTTAATCAATGGCTTTGTTATAGGTGTTCAAGGAGGAGATTATGAAACCCTGTGGATATCATTAAATTGACCCACCTGTAATAATATACAAAAATTGGGATAATTATTTTATTAAATTCATAAAATTGCTGATTATAAGTCATGCAATAATCGTTTTTACTACTTAAAATAGATGATTAAACTTTTTTTTATTATTTTATATATATTTTATTTTTAGTAAGGTCGCTAACGTGACGATATAGAATTAAATCTAAATGTTAAATTTTTATTAATCTGCATTGCATGTCCCTTAAACATGTGTTTTTCAAATCCTATTAATAACAACTAGCAAAATTTCTGTTCAGTATTAACTCAATTTCTTTCACTTAAAAATTATATTATTTAAAGCATTATATGTTGAATCATCTTAACCTTAATAATTTTATATCACATTTTAATGATAAATATATGTATTTCTTTTCAGCGGTTCTGGGAATCGCATCATGTGATTTATCATGTATGCAGTTTAAAGTTGGAATATGCTTTTCAGCTGTGACCAAGACATATGGGACTACTCCCTTATGTGTGTAAGTTCCATTTAATTGCTGAGATAAAAAAAATTGTGGTGATTGTTTTTTCATTTGTAAAAGCATTTTTATTTTATTTCGACCAGGTAGAATTTCTATATTGCATTATATTCAATGCAAACTCTTAAAACATTTATGTGAAATGTTTGTAACGGAAGAAACAGATCAGCCCCTTATAATATTTTAAGATTCATTAGAAAACTCTTAGAATTAAAAAGAGGGAGAAGGGAGTGGTTGAAGTATCAATAATTATCAAGTCTATGACTCTCTTACATTATTATAAAAACAAATTTTTACATATTTAATTTACCTTAAGTATATACAATTATATGCACATATGTATATTTTTATAAAATAAAATTAACTTTATACGAACATACACATACACGCAGAGTGTATAACATTTAAAGTTAAAGAAGGACAAAAACATGCTACATTGTTCAAAAAAGACAATTTAACACTTAATCTGGGATAATTAAAGTTTGATTTTCACAAAATTTATCATACTTCTAATTATGATGTTGTGCATTTTAGAATGTCTAATCTTCCACTGATTAATATCAACTTCAAAATGTTTATCAATATGTCATTATAATGTCAGCGGGACACAATAGTGGAGTAAATTACGTTTATGTTCATAGGAACAAAAGCTTAAATATAATGATTGAAGTTATGGATTGGTTTGTTGCTCTACAGTCATCTTGTGCACACGAGGGTTAAACAAATCGGGACCTACAATTTAAAAAGTGGATTCGAACCACTAACAAACATCCATGCCACCGCCAGAATTCGAACTTGAAGCTATGATACTAGTCCAGAGCGCTAGCCAGTTGGCCACCAGGCCGCTTGAAGTTATGGAAGAAATGGATCGTGCCTATTAGAAGCGTGGTTTGGTTTCCTATTTAGTCCAACCAGCAGAAGATGTTGGCACTTTTTTAAAAGTATTGTTAATCCTTCTTAAATATTAAGGCCCGTTTACTCTTAATCCCACTTTTTTGCCTTTTTGATAGGAAGTAATTATTTAATAAAGCTTTTTAATTCTAAAAGAGGTTTGTTTACTTTCATTGACTGACCATTAGTTATGCCTGGCTTGCGAGTTCATCTGCTGTTTTATTACCAAGTTGTCCTATGTACACTTTGATCCATCTTAATTTAATATGTTTAGTGAAGTGGAGGGAATGCTGGACTTCCCTTGCTATTGTATTGTGTGTATGAGTGTTTAAGATGGCTAGTAATCCAAAGAGACCATGTCTTTATTGCTTCTCTTGTTGAAGAAATTTGTCAGTTTCCTGTATGGCTATTAACTCTGCTTGAAAAACAGAGCTGTGTCAGTTTAATTCAGTTTAATTTACTCATCCACTCTGATTTTTTTTTTTTTTTTTTTTTTTGCCCATTGAGGCGACGTTTTGCCTCATTTTAATGGGGCAAAAACGTTGCCCCTGTCTTTAATGGGGCAAAACATTGCCCCTGTACCTTCACTTTATTTAGAGTCATCCGTATATAAAGTCATTTGTTGAAGTGATTTGAGTATGTCTGCCTTGCTGGCAGATAAAATATAGATTGGATGGAGTGACTCAATCCTACAATTTTCTGCTCGAAGTCATCCGCTGTTATTTAAAGTGTTTCCATCTGTAAGTTCTTCCTCGTTCTGGACACATCAGTGAATGCAGCTTCTGCTTGCACTGAGTAAAACTGTGTAGGAGCTGTGTTTACCTGAAGAGTCACCGTTGATATGGTTCTATATGCTCCAGTTATATACAGAAGGAAGAGCCTTTGTATGATGAGGAATGAAGTGCTAAAATAATAGTTTGTAAATTACAAAAACTAATCATTCTAAAAATGTCAAAGAGATGAGCCTTATATATTGAAGAATTTATATAAAGTTTTTCAATATATCATTAGCCTCATATAACCAAGAGTTTTATAAAAATGTGTTCATCACATCTGTATGAGTTAAAAAATGAACTATGAAATGAGAATTGCAATTTTTGGAGTGTTAATTGCAATTATTATTAAAAGTAAACTTGTGTTGAATTTCTTTCCTCAGTATGGTGAAGATTTATTACAATATGAAAGGAAAAAAACAGAAAATTTTAGGTGTGAATATGTTTTGATTGAAATTATCCTAAGATTCGTGTAAATTTCCTCATTTGATTCATTCCATGAAACATGATTCTGAGCATTTTGGTATTTGTAAATTGGTTTTTTCTTCAACTTCCTATATAGAGCAATCATATAGCTTGTAGATAGAGTATGTTTCTAGACAAAATATTTAAAAAAACCTGACAAATGAAGCCAAAGCAAAAGCTCTTTTATCTATGCTAGGGATGGTCACGACAAATCTATACGCTGGGATTTTATTTCTTGGATCTTGAAAAGTTGAAGAGGAATTAGAGACAGCCCCAAAATGCGGCCTTTGAAAAGGTTCATTCTAAATTGAATGTGCACAATATGTTTGCAATGCAACAAGTCACTCATGAATCATTCTGGGTAACTCTGAATTTGCTATATATCTGCTGTTCTAGTTGTAAATAAACTCACGTAAAGATCTCTAATATTCAATAATAATATTAAGGTTTTGTGAATACTCCAAAACTGATATTTTTTTAAGAAAGTAATAAAACCTTTATTTTATTTATTTGTAAAATCTTTAATGTGTTAGCTGCAAAAATATAATATTTTTGTTTTTTTAGAAAGTGTATTACTAACGATTAAATAGTTTGGAATTGCCGCTTAAGACACGGTCAGAATAGGTGTCAAATAGATCTCCACGTGTGTGTTAACGCCAAAACACTACCTCTTTTCTCTCTGTGCTTAAATGTTAAGAGAGAAAAAGAGGTAGTGTTTGTTTGCTTATGTATTTTGGGCATCATTATTTGCTTAAGATTTCTGGAGTAAGGTACAATGTTTTATGGTGATTATTAGTAGGTTTGGTTTGTCGCTCTACGGTCATTTTTGTGCACACTTTAGGCTAGATTATTAGTAGGAGAGAATTGATTATTACCCAACAAAAAAAAGCAGAATAGAGAATAATTAAATATTTGTACGCATAAAGTTTGTTCGATTTATTTAAACATATGTCCATATTTTCAAACATGTGATTAATTAATGAAAAATATAGTTTATTTGATATATTAGTAATTTTAAATTAGTATTCGTCGCAGTTTTTCATTAATACTAACTTAATCCAACAGATACATAAGCCTATCAATTCCATTTATTTAAAATTCTTCTGACTGTCCATAAAGCAATGTATAAAATGTATTTCACACTTTGACTTCCAATGCAAATGACATCCGCTTAATTTCTTTTTTTTTTTTTTGTTAAAGCATTTTTAAGTGATTAATTGGAATTGCAAAAACAATCCAATCGGATTGTTGTGTTTCAGTACCCAAAAAATTGAGAAGATTTCCTTATTATTTATTGTTTTTACAACTTTTATTTACTTTCATTATTTTTTTTTTATTATTATTTAAATGAGTACGTTTTTCTAGACATTTTTAAGGATAATAGCAGTGATTTATTGTATAGAGAACTCGAAAGCCCTGGCGATTAATCAAATGATTATATATTATGCATTACGAATGACTAAATTTATACTAGAATTCCTATGAAAAGCAAACAGATAAACACTTATTGATCATATTTCAAAGTAAAAAAATTTTGAAACAAAATTGTATTTGATAAAAATGATCTTTAAAGGGTTAATAAGTGCAATCTAATGTTTTAATTTTTTGCATAAACTGAAATCAATAGCCTTATTTTCTTACATATCAAACAGTTCATAGTTTTAAATATTTCAAATAACATTATTCTTAAACCTTTTCAATCTTTCCTCCTCCTCCTTTATTTTGCTTAGAAAGTGATTGATTGCTTTTAAGAAATGAATTCATTATTAAATGTTTAATGAGAATTAATTTATTTATAACTTTTATTTCCACAGTGGGGATAATGCATTGTTAAAATGTCTTCTTAATGGAGCGAAGGACTGCGATGTTGAAAATGAACCTGTTGTAAAGGATGTCTTAAATATGCACAACTTCACATGCGTGGATGGCACAGAGATGAATGAACGTAAGTCTTAGACTCATTAAAAATTGTAGGCCTGAAAATATTTTTATAATAATTTTGTATGTGTAGCTACAACTAGATTAATAATTTTTTTTAATTTTGCGGCTACTGTTAATATTCGCAAAATTTCTGTAGTTATTTTAAAGAACCATTAGCTATACCAAACTAATGAACTAACCTAACTTTGTGTATGTTTCCATTTCTAACTTAACGTTTTACATGTAAATCTATGCTAATTTTGTGTTCTGACAAATTTTATAACGTGTATGTAGATAAATTCTATTTATTGAACCGAGGTGGTGGTGAGATATCCTCTCAGCCAAAACCGGCATGAGATATCCCCATATGCGACTTTTGCCTGTGAGCTATCTCAAATCTATTTTGTATTGAACGACTATCTTAATCCACACTGTTTAACAGTTTAACAAGGACTGTGATGAGCATATTGTCTGATATATGTTTCGTTGTAAAATGGATGAGATGATCGACATCGCGTGTTTGCATGATATTTCATGCTCCACTGGTGCTGCGAAACATCCGGTTCCCGTGAGCTCATTGTGTCCACACCCATCTTTTTTTTTTACCTATGTCCATTATTATTCATCTACCCATACCTTCGTGGCATTATTGTTCATGGGCTTCAACTATTGATAAACTTTTAAACTTTTCTTTTTATTTCCAATGGCAGGCTACAAAAAGCAATAAAATAAAAAGAACAGAAAAAAAACAAGAACAGAAAAAGAAATAAAATAAAATAAAAGAACATGAAAACAACAACAACGAGAATAGAAGGAAATCACATAGTGACATGTTTAGCCCATAAGGGCCTAGCCTCCCAGTAACGACCCTACACAGTAGAGGAAACAAGTGCAGGGCAGACAAGAAGGTGAGATGAATCCGTGTCCTCTCCAAGACTGCAGAGCATGCATTTTCGGCTTGCAAATATTTTCATTCGAAAAAGATGATTGACCAAACAATCATGGCCCGTCAGGAGTCTGAAAAGGGCAACAGCTTTAAACCTGGGCTGATCAGGGATGTTTAGAATAAAGTTAAACCAGGTTTTATATGAGTTGCCTTCTCGTAGATTATCAAATAGAGTGTTCCGAAAAAGTCTCGGATCATCAGTTTCATCGAGTAAAAGAGATGTCTTTACAAAAGGTTTGGGTGATGGTTGTAACTTTTAAACTTAAACTATAAAAACTACATTAGATTGCTAATTCGTCCACATATAAACTCTGTAATTTGCTGACATTCCACCCTTTGCCGTCTGAGTGGCATAGTGACTTCTGATGAAACATTTATCGATGACAGACGACAGGCACTACATACCATCTTCCTCTAAAGCATCTTACTTATACATCTAGCCAATCCTTTCAGAGAGCTGTATTCTAACCCCGAGCGGTTACATATACATATCGTACATTTGCATATTTTTACATATACATATCGTACATTTGCATATTTTTACATATACATATCGTATATTTTTTTCCATTTCGTTTTTCCTGCCTTTTTTCCGTATATAATAATAACAGCAAACCCTTTTTCGTAAATAAAAATAACCACTTTTCATAAATGCCACATTTTATTTAAAAAAACTGCATAGCTGCCAAAACCTCGCAAATAGTGAGCATAATTTGGTTCAATCCCGAGAATTTTTTCATTGCATTAAAGATTTCAAAAACATAAATGTAATCCTCATCTCAGTTCACCATTCTGTTTATAACGCTGAGCTATGTTCGTCCGATAAAATTTTAAATTTCTTAAGTTCTTGAATGTTTAAATTAACTGTTCATTCTGCAAACATTTAATTTCTTATCATCCTTTGATATATTTTTATTCGTTCATTTTTTAATAATATAAATCACAAAATAATTTATATAAGAATATATATATTTATAAATATTCTGACAACTAATAAAGCTTATTAAACTAAATTGTTTAAACAAAACATTGTCAAATTTTGTTAATCTTTGTTTTTGTTGTAGCTTATACTTATGCAAACAATGCTCTCAAAGACTTATGTTTTTTTTTTTTAAATAACTATAAGTATAGAATAATTTTCATTGTTTTTGTTTTGAAAATTATTTAATGTCATATTATCTCCTTATAAAGAAAAATAAAAGTTTGCATGTTTCTTTTTCGCTTTTTTTTTTTATGTGTGTGTATGTGCACAATATTTGTATTTTATATTATTCTAATACAGTGACCACAGTGGACCAACATGGCATGGACACAGCATGGACCAACTATTTTCAGTAAATTTTTATTTCAACCAACCCTAATGCAATATTGAACACTATGTAGAAATCTCTATGTACCATATCATGACACAGGAGATTACGGAAATATAATTATCAATATTATCCAATTTTTAGAAAATATTAACATCAGTCATATTCTAAAATATTGAATGATGTTACACTAATTCAATTTGATAGTGATTGTAGTTTTTTCCCACATTTATCCATGTAATTTTGCGTATGTCTATGTGAATTCAGTGGATGTGCTCCTCAAAATCCTTCTTCTAATGCAGCTGGCAAATAGACCGTGATCTTTCGCCATAACGGCTGCACCTATGTTACTCACTTTGCATTACCCAGGGAGCGCGTGTAACTTGATGGTAAGCCACGGACGCGGAGTAACAATGCCCCCGCAGCGCTCTACGATCCTATTAGGACCGGGACCTACAGCTTAAAGTGGATTCGAACCACTACAAACACCCATGGCAAAGCCGGGATTTGAACCCGATGCCTGTGGTACCGAACGCCAGAGACTCCTCAAAATAACATTCCTAAATACATAAAAAAACTAATGTACTTAATATTAGTTATATTTAAAATAATTAGCAAAAAATGTGATTTAGTAATAATAAATGTGCTTTTGAGGCGTATTATAAAGATGTATAGGGTGTTTATAATAAATAGGATATTTTAAATTTTATTAATAAACACTTAAGTTACATAGCATGAATACATTTATAATATACATATTTGTTTACCTATTATAATTACCATAATTGTTTATCTTGAAGGAAATTATTATGCAATTAAGCAATCTGTTATTAATCATACATACAAGTTATCTGTAATCTAATTTCTTACTTTTTTAAAAAGTTATATTTCACTAATTGTTATTGCAAATAAAGATAAAACATTTTTGTCGCTTCACAGATCATAGATTTCCTGAACCTAGCCAATGAATCTTGTATGGGGTCTCTGGACTAGTGGTTATAACCTATGATTTAAGAGTACATTTTGTTTTAAAGTAAAAATTTAATAATTCCAATTTTAATGAAATTATTATCTTAATTTTTTAGTCTTCAAGAAACATAAGGATTGTGTATTTGGTAAAGCAGCTATAGGTAACGCTTTGTGTTTGAAGCCTTTGTTTAGTGCCGTCCTACGTCTCAAGACAGACAGTTCCACTACTACACCGCCCACAAAGAAGCATATTTTGAAAGTTTCCTGCAAGTAAGTATTTTATTTACACAATATTCCACTCTTCCATCAAGAGTCATACCAGCGATTTACAAAAATGTAAATTATTACCACAAATGAAACACACAGAATGAAGCACCACAAAATATGAAAATTTCAGCAGATGACGTTAAAAAGTACCAAAAAGTGTGGCAACTGCCCTGATTTCGATTTTACTCCTCACTATGTCTTTGATTGCCCAGTTGTTGCGGCCGCCATACATTGTCTGACCATCTTTCAGAAGACGATTTGTACTCCGAGCTGGCAATCAACATAACCTATATTATTTGGAGCATCACGATATTTGATTTTCTTATACTCTTCAGGGGATATGACAACAATAACAACAACTCCTCCCATTTTCCTGTCCCTTTCTTCGTAAAAGGTACAGAACTGTAACATAGCGGCATCATTGAGAAAGTGCATGAACACAACAGCCGAATTTGTCTGACCACGAACAGCATAAATGAAAGTCTGATCGTGATCCTTTAGCTTTTTTGTAGGATAAAAAGAAAATCCCTCTTCTTTGAATGGCTTACGTTTTCCATGAAGGGATACGTTCTTCATGGTTTATGAATTGCCAGTTTGTATATAATAACCTAAATCATAAACATTTTTTGTTCACATCTATGAAGGTGAACCTTCTGTTTCGTTTATTCTGTCTTTTAATATCTAATTTGATGTCACATAGATTAAATAAGCCAGTGCAGATTTGCTGTGTATGATCGTTCAGGCCATAAAGATTTTACTAATAAGAATTTTCAAATATTTAGGATTATGATAATAAATATATACTAAAAAACCTTCTATCATTATTCCAATTAGCAAGAATTCGTAATAACAGAAGATTTAATATTTATTTTAAAATTCTTCTATCTTTCTATTAACTTATAGAATTGATTTTAATTTGTAATCCATTAGCATTTATTCAGAATTTGCTGAGAATGGAGCTTAGAAATTCCTAAAATATCTAGAAACTTTGATAAAATCTGAAAAAATTTTAGCATTATAAATAAAATAATGGCAATTATTTATTTATTTCGAATGCAAAATATATTTATGTTTCGTAGTCTATATTTGTGCTTCGTAAAAAAAAAAAAAAAAACGTAGTCTTGAGCTTATGCTTTGTTGAGTAAACTAATCTTTAGTGCATCCTTTTTTCTGCAACTTGCTAACCACACTATATTTAAATGAATCATGGATAAAACAAGCATTAAATACTCCTATAACAGAAGAAAATTTTCCGATAAATCTACGGCAACATGTGACTCCAAAATTATCTCAGTCTTCGGGGTATTTTTTCTGCTTGGTAAATGCCAAATTTACAATACTTTCAAGTGATTTCGAAAAAATTTGTCAATCTACATTTTGTGCATATTTGATGTGTCTTTCAAAATAACTAATACAATAAAACATATATAAATTAAACAATTTTAAAAAATAATAGTAATTCATAATTAGTTGAATTGCAAGTAATTATTTATATAATTTAGTAACGCTACAGGCAAAAACCTCTTAATTGTTCGTTGCATTGACAATTTACATCAAATTATTTGTTAGCTCAAGAACCTCAGGTTTGGTCATGAATCGTTAACCTGTAAAAATCATCTTTTTCTTCTGTCATCTTTAACCTGTAAAAATCTACTTCTATCGGCTTGACAGCCTAGGGTGGTCCAAGACCTTCCCGAGAACCTTCTTCCATTCAAGCGACAGTTTTCCAGTTAGTAACTCTTAAAAAACTTTAAAATCTACCTCCACTCAATCGGTCCATCTCAGTTTCGGACGACCTATAGTTCTAGTTCCAAAGGGTATCAAATTAAATATCCTAAATGTCAGGATGAGGGATCAATTTGGCAGATGTGGCGCGCAAACCTCAGCTGTCCTATCTTGATAATTGTTATGATACCTGCCACCTTAAACAACCTATATAATTCAAAATTATGTCGTTGCCTCCACAGTTCATTCTCATTCACAGCACCAAACATATTTCAATGAGCCTTTCGCTCAAAGATAGCCAACTGTTTAGCCGTAATTTAGTCAAAGTCTAAGTCTCAGATCCATAGGTGAACACAGATCTAATGATTGCTTTATATAGCATAATTTTTGTATATCTCTTAATTAATTTTGATGTAAAAATGTGATATATAAATTGTGATGTTTGGTAAATCAATAGACAATTCTCTTAAAACTACGTCGCTTAATTTAAAAGAATTTTCCTGCAGAAACCAAGAGGTTCCCGCTTTATTTGTATATTGATAAAAGAATGTTTAGCTTGTAGTTTTCAATATTTTTTTAATTTTACAGCTACAGAGAAAGTGGAGATCAGTGCATTAATAACAACATCAAATCAGAATGCGGTGAAGAAGCAATGATGTTTCGAAATCGATTCAGCGCGCCTTCGATTCAGTTGAGCAAAGGAGCATGTGACGAAATTTCTGACGGTTATGATCTTTTAGCTGGGGAATTCGAGTATGAAGCACGTCAGAATGCTGAGGATTCTGTTTCACCTAATAGTCATCATCATCACTACTCAGCTTTTGGACCACACGCATCATCATTTGATGATGATGATGAATATTATTTTAATACTGCCGCGAATATGGTCAGCATATCACAGAATCTTATTCTCGCATTAATTGTTGTAGGTTTGTTGAAATGTTCTATTTGTTGAAATTTCTTAACCAGATATGGTTATTCTTTTGAATAATAAAAATCCACACTTCTGGAAAGTGTAACAACAGAATATTTTTTTGATGTTATTACATAAAATTTTTTTATATGTAAACAAAATCGAAATATATATATATTTTCGTAAAATTTTTTTTTATAAAATCTGTAAGTAAATAAGTTTGTTCTTAGCTGGGTGAATAGCATTTTCGTTTTACAAACAAAGGGAACTCGATGCAAAACTTGACCTAGATTTACTGAATTGAAAGCTTTCATATTTATGCCGGTAGAGGACATGTGAGATATGTTGACTGGATAATTTTTCTAATAGACCCTAGGAGGAATTTAATCTTGAGTTTGTACCAAATTTTGATACCATAATTTGGGTGCAGGGTAAGAAACTCGCCACCGTGTAGCCTAGTAACGACATATTGACATTATCGACATGGCTTTAAAGCCGTTTTGACATTATAGATATGGCTTTAAAAACATTTCACAGTTAAATGCATTTCATGGTAATTTCTACACAATTTAAAGATTTATATTAAATAAAAAAAAAAATATGTAAATAAATAAATATTTTTTCTGAAGAAACAGTATTGTATGAAACAAAGTCACAGTAAAACACGGATGTCTTTCAAACATATTGATTTACAGTCGCTTTCATATATTAGACTCATGTATTTTTTAATTTTCTTTTCTTTTTTTGTATAGTATGTACTAAATTTTGAAGAACTGATTAGCATTTGTGATTTAAAAACTAATGTTTTATAAAAAAAACATTAGTTTTTTAAATCACAAATATTAAAAAGTTTCTAAAATATAATTTAGTTTATGAAAATAGTTTAATGAGCTCAAATATGTAATCGGACATTTTGAACAAGGAGATATTTAAAAAAAATGCAAATAGCTGAAATGTGTAGTACTTATTTTTTTTCATTTATATCAAATATTTTTTTTGTTATTTAAGGGGCGATCCACAAAGTTTCATGTATAAGAATATTGTTCTTTGCGAATTACTTACAGTATATTCAAAGCATGTTTTGTTTTTCTTGAGAAAATGTAATTAAATACAAAATAATTCCAGGTTATATTTTTTTTTTTTTCAGATTTTCAGTCAAAATTTACACAATGATACTTTTTAGTAATACATTCTTTTGTAAAATTTAAACTTTTATTCTAGAATAGCAAAATTATCTTAAAACAATGATTTCCAAACTTTTTCAACTTAACGGCGAATAATTTTTTGTAAAGGATTAGTCAAACACACATATTTTGTAAAATCACAAAAAATTTTACCAATTACAATGAAACTATCATAAATCATGGAATTATCAGGATATTGTGACATTTATGTCTTGGCGGTTGAACAACAGAGGATAAATATTTAAACATTTTAACCCTTGAGTTCTTTCTCGGTTGTTTTTATAGCAACTCTTCATGGCCATGGCAAGATTTGGAGGGAAATTAAAATCTTGGGAGGTGATTTTGTAAAAAAAATGGTCATTTTTTCAATTTTGTCCATATGCTCAAATATGCTGCATTTGTTTAATCTTGGTCTTATTATAAAAAAAAAAAAAATTATACATTCATTTTTATCTCTTATTCCCAATTTTCAAGAAGCTGGTAACAGGAGAAAACTCACATGGCTTAGCACAAACAAACAGAAAAAAAATCGAAAAAAAAAAAAAAAGTTTGGCGGGCCAAGATAAACTTTTCTAAAATTTTAAAAACAATACACATGTATTAGAATTTAAATATGTTAATGAGATAAATGAAATTGCGATTTCATTTTTAAAAGCTTCTTATATTGAGGTTCAAAGTGAGATGTAGTGATTCTAAGGAACGAGGCTAAATGCTCATCTGTCAGTCTACTTCTGAAATAATTCTTTCTAAAGTCCATAGTTGAAAACATTTGTTCACATATATAAGATGAAACAAACATAGCAATGCTTTTCTGGGCGTGAGATATCAAATTTGGGAAACTTACTTTCGATAATGAATTGTAAAAATAATATTTAATCAAAGTAGAAAAGGAGATGGATATATAATATATAATTCTAATTTCCCTCGGACCGACAAATTAAAATTCTATCCGCGGGCCGGATAGAACCTTCCTGCGGGCCGAAGTTTGCCCATCCCTGGCCTAGACGAATAACAAGACTCTATATTTATGACTTCAAATACTGAAAAGATCTCATGAGTAATTTAGATTTTCATGATTTTCTCTTTCAATGATTTAATTTAGATTTTCGTGACCATAGAGAAAAATAACAGTAAAGAATCAAACGGCAATTTCCTAAATATTATTTATTTATTAGCGCTATAAACTCCGTGTTTTTATATAGGTAGTAAATTCCCACTGTACTCAAATCCTTTTGTTCAGATGGGGAATGCACGCGTAAGATATCCAAAAGTTAGTAAACTAACCAAAAAGTCAGATAAAATATTAAAGTCCAAAAATGCATAATGAGAATTTGCGTAAATAAAGAAATAATAAAACCACTATTTTATTTAATTATATTTCATACTTCAAAATATATAAAAAATAAAATAAAAAAACAGAACAACTAAGTGGATTTAAATTATGTGATTGAAAAAGACGAAAATTGATCTCTATAAAGTCGTTATTAAAGTGACATTTTTAAGTTTCCAGATGGCTATAGATCAGACTATCTTAATAAATTTCAAATCAGTTTATAAATTCTAGAAATGAGAAGATTAAGCTTATACAGCATATTGACCTGACGGCCCTTAATAATTGTCGTAGTTACCATGAAAAGTGTTCACGTAGATCAAAAATTTATAAAAACACAAATTATGTGTATGACTTAACTATATATATGACTTTGACTACCCAGGACTTAAATCTAATAGTTAATGATATCGTAAAACATGAGATAGCGATTAGTGCTGAAGAAGAAATTTGTAAACTGAATTTTATTATGTAATTAATTTTCCACTGCAAAAATTTTACAAAACGAACCACGCAATCATGGCCATTTTTACTCACGGGATGGCTGGACTCCCGAGCCGGTCCCTTTGCTAATAAAATTTATCATCAACAACAAAAAAAAACCCGCCCACTAAAATATGCCTATCTAATATTATAATTTATAACTAAATTTCGTAAATCTAAGCATAAAATTTTGTATACTTTTGCTCACAGATATTTTACTTCTGAGAGCATCTTATTGCTATGTGAATAAAGATCACTGATACAAAATCAGATGTAAAATAACTGATTACCATATCAACACATTCTGCTCTGTTCTGTTCTGTTCATTCCACTTAAGATTGCAAATATTGATTGGGGAGAGATTTAAAATATTAATTTGAAGTTGCTTTTATTCTATTTTGCGATTGATTAAAAAAATTTACGTGTCATTAAAAAAAAACTACTTGAGATGTTTTGCCGTAATGCAACCGAAGTAAGCAGACTTTTTAAGTACGACAGGGGTATCTTTGGAGTTTTACAGGAATCAAGGTCAGTGCATTCGACTTTGAACTTGTAAATAATTAGTGCAATTACTGAATTATGCACATGATTGCATCGGGTGTTACACACAAAATAATTTTAAAATGTCGAAACGTTCATACTCAGTGGGGCAGAAAAAAGAGAAAACGCTGCATATCACAGAGAAATAACGGTAAAAATTTATCGAAATTAGCAATTTTTCTAGTACAAGACATTACGTATTTTATTAGTGATGATAACTAAGTACCTACATACAATATCCTACTGCGCACTTAATTTCGTTCATATTTTTTAATTAAATCATTTCTATGTAAAATTTTTACGTTTTCATTTTCTCATCTGTCCAGAAATAATTTCTCACACTCTGACACTGTCCATATTAATCATTATGACGCGAGTGTGTTGTACAGAAAAAAACACTTTGAATTACTTACTTATTAAAAAAATTAGTGTAATAAGGTAGCTCACTCGAATCACTGCGAAAAATTAGTTATGCTTCGTAAATGCAATAACTACTGCATTGGCAAAACTTTAAGGTGTTGATATTTGATGCGAATTAAAATTAAAATTGTATTTGGCCGATTTTATTAGTAAATAATAATAAAAATAATTAATTAATTAAAAGGAAACATCACAAAATGATTTCATTCCAGAAACTTCTCTACGAGCAGTGATAAAATCTTTCAGATGAGCCACAAAGACAACAAATTAAAGAATTTCAGAACCCACTAGTTCTGAGCTAACTTTAAATAAATAATAAATTATAACATTATAATCATATTATTTTGGATCATGGAAATAGCTTAGCCCACAAGTAATCTATGATAACTTAATTGGTAAGAACAAAACTATTAGAGTAAATACAGATTTGATAGATCAATATAAAGAGAAGTGGATTACTAGGAAAAAAATTTAAAGAATCGGGGCAGTTATATATTCTTTACATCTAGGGGATTACCCTTTCGCTGTGACAAATCCTTGAGTCTTCCAACAAAAGAAATTATGTGATATGTTTGACATTTGATCTTTCTTTGCAGATCACTTAAAATTTTGGTAATCTGGGGAAAGGGGACATTTCTTATTTATTCCGTGGCTTATCTTCAGGTTACACGCACCTGGGTAATGCAAAGTGAGTAACGTCTGTGCAGAGCTTATCTTAAGGCATCCAAGACCGCTGTCTAAGTGTTTTTCATCTGCATTAGAAAAAAAAAAAAAATCTTTGAAAAGAAATTATTGAAAAGGAGAAAACTAATAAATTTTTAAACCAAAATGGGATTCATATCTGAGATGTCATGGTAAAACAAAATCATTATGTACTGAATCAAATAAAAAATGTTCCCTTGATAAAACTGATGATAAATCCCTTTCCCTTCCCTTGATAAATATATCAAATAAAACCCTGTCGTCATTTTTCTCATTGCTATGTTCACACTTAAGATATTAAATAAAGCATGTTGATATACTGTAATGACAGTATTCCATCACAAAACAAGCCAACAACACATCAGAAAATATCAAGGAAAAATTTGTAAAATATTGCCAGAAATGTACTTTTTGTTTACTGTAGTTATAATGAAAGTTGTTTTAATGCAAAATAAAGAGAAAATCATTTCTTTTTTCAAGAATAACTTTAAGACGAATTTATAAATTTTTTCTCATTGCTTTTGTATTTTTCCAACCCCGAAACATCATGTTTGTCCATGAACTTTTGAAACATTAATTACTTTATAATGGTTAATAAAGTTTTTGTAAATTATACTTTTTTTTTTTGTATTAGAAAAAATTATATCTTACAACTGCAACTATTAGCCTCACAAATATCAGTAATTGTTCAGTTCTGAGATTAATAGAAGGAACAGAAATTAATGTCTGTCAAATTTTAAGCCTGAGCTATTTAAAACATTTATTTTAAACTCAAGTTTAAAAAATATATAGTGATATATTTGTTTTTTAAGAGACAGCAGCATTAAGGCTGCTACCTTTTCCCTTAAAAGTCAAACCTTTGTTTCAGCACATTCTCTAATCACCAGGCTACTGGGATGACTGCGAAATTACAATCTTCAAATCGAAAATAAATTGGTTGGGCTTATTCAAACTTACCTAAATTAGCAGGAAAATATGTACTTAAAATACCTATACTATAGAAAAATATTTTCATTAAAAATTTGAATATTTCAGCAGTTTCTAATACTTTGGAGCCAATTAGCAAAAGCAGTTTTATTATGCAACAACAAGATGTGCTAATCATCCTGCTGTGATGGTGTCATGCTGAAAATGTGAGAGCGCGCGTATATTGAATTCAAATGAAATGATATACATGTTTACGTCAATTTATAAATAAAGCTTGTGAAAGTGGTGCTTGAAACTATCCAATGATTTCGGTTTTCTTTCATGAGTTATTTTTAAATGAATAAGTACCGATCGGAATTTCTTTACATACTTGCTTAATTAAAATTCTCATCGAAAGTGGTTAAACAAGTTTTTAAAAGTAACGTGGAATTTTTCTGCCGTAGATTTGCTTTATACCGATGTTTATGTTATTCAGAGTACATTCGTTTAGTTTCTCACTTCTAAATTACATAAGTATATTCAACGTCTGTCGTGTTTTTGTATTTTAATTAATTTCGAAAATGTCGGGACACTTAACGCATCGGCTTTTTAAAGTTATCCCGAATTTACAAAGATCGGTTACTACCCTGAGCAAGAAGCTACATTTTAGAACTCTTCTACTGGGAACAAATATTGTCTGTAAATCAAAATATTTGCATTTAAATCACCCAAAGCAATATGAGTAAGTTACAGCCATGTGAATATATATTAAATATTTTGTAAATCAAGCTTTTTTTAAATAATTATAGAGTATATATTTAATTATTTATTCTCTTAACAAATAGTGAAATAATTTATGTATTAACTATTTATGTATTTTTTATTTTAATTGTTACTTGTGTTTTTTTTTCTCCTGTACAGAACGTAATTGATCCTCTAATATAAGCTTAATATTAAATTCAAAAGTATTTTTGTTTGTTTGTTTGTTATCACTTAAAATGACTGTGTGAACAATATAATTTTTATAGTCCCTGATTAAGTTTTTAAATGAAAATTTATTGTTTACTTTGTTTCATATTAATTTTGGAATTTCTAGAAAAATAGTGTATACCATTAATTTGCTTCCAAGTTTTTAATTTCTTTCCTTTTTGCCAATTTTTATTGTATAATCTATAGTATATTGAAGTGTAGAATCTTTAAAATGTATTTAAATTAGTCGACTGACATATAGTTTATTTATGATAAAATTATGTGTATAATGTGACTTTACATTTTTATTTAATAACCAGAAAATTAAAAAAAAATTATGTAACAATTTGAATACAAAAAAGTAGTTAATATTTATAATAAATCAACAAGAACTAAAGCTATTTTTATTTACAACAGAACCTATCGTAAATATATAAATAAATGTCAAGTTAAGAAATCACAAAATTATATTAATATTGCAATATCCATTTCAAGTACTTTTTTGTAATAATTAGTTATTTGTTCTATATCAATATTGTATTATTTTTTTCAGTGTAGACAAATATGCCGAATTAAATAATAGATTGACAGCAGTACCATATTTGGATTTGTTAGAAACAGGATTAAAGAGTGTTCAAGATGATTTAACTCATGAAAACGATTTAAGATTAGAGGATGCTTTAAAATGGTGTGCTAAGGTATGAGATTCTTCAAATATTTATTCACTTAATTATATGGTGATCCTTACTTATCTTTTTGTTTGCTGTCATAGACATTTAATTTACTAAGCTTCATATTAAATTCTTAAAAATTTGTAAAGATGTACCAATTCTATATTTTTTTCTATGAAATTGTGTAATAACTACATGTTAATCCTCACCCATTGGTGGAAATTTCACAATATTGCTTTGATGTAAAGAAATTACAATATTTGACTGAAATGCATGTGAAGCAGGAAAAATAGAAATTTTAAATTGTAGAATTTTCACAATCTACAAAAATAGATACATGTTTACAAATAATTCTTCATTTCAATTTAATTCTTTGTTTTGGTTTGTTATTATTCAGAGATAAACAGGGAATTTTAATATGAAAGTGATGCTCAACTGTATCGCTTGATCACCAATAAAAATTGGATCACAAAGAAATTATTTGGATTGATCTCTGTTTGCTTAATTAAGGTAAAAAATTGTTAAAAATGGTCAACAAATATGCTTGGCATTATCAGCAGAAAGTCTTCATAGTTTTCTTATGCATGACCACTATGCACCACTGCCTTATATGACCATTACCTCATGAACCACTGCTTCACTGTCTTCCTCAGAACCACTACCTTTTCACAATGCAAGTACTGCTGAACCATGTGGCTTGGTCAACCACATGCAATCAATGTCTCATTAACTTCCTCATACATGATTGTGCACCATTGCCTTTTCTACATGCTTGATTGTAGAAAGGTACTGCTCAAACCAAATGGCTTGATCAGTCACAATATTAATGCAAATTAGGTCATAGTGGAAGAAGTTATACATTAACAAATGATAAACAGGTATGCTTTTTCATGATTCAGCTAAAAAACTTTGTAGTTTCTTCATGCATGATTTTGAACCATCTAGATTTATAAGGACTTTCAGAATTGAACTTTAAACTTTTTATGGGTTCAGTATAATAGATTATCCTTGTTCATCATTAATAATGTTATATCTGCTACAAATCTTTAAAGCTATGAATTTTAAAATCAAGTTTCCAACAATTAAGGAAAAAATTGAGTATTTCCTTATCATCACAAATTTGTAATAAATCGCTAAAAATATTGCCAAATAACTAGCAGACCTAATTACTTTTACTTATAATTCCATCTAAATAAAAGGTTGTTAAGAACTATTTTGGTATTATTTAAATAATGATGGTCATAATAGTAAAGAATTGCAAAATTCTTTTAGCCTTTAATAATAAGGCTAAAATTCTTTATTGATAAAAAAATTGATAATTTTCTATTAATATTTAATAATTATCTAATTATTTAAATAAAATTTTATTTTTAGACTTATATTTATAGACTTATTATTATATGCTTATATTTTATGCATTCGAAACATATCAACTCTCCAACTTAATATATTAATAATTATCTATCTCCAACATAATGAGCGATTTCTCAACCAAAGTCATATCCTAAACTTATTACAAATATGGAATCTAAATATACAAGCATGATTATTTCATCAGCCAATTGCTTAAACTAATGGAATTCAAACTTTACAACTCAAATTTGACTCTTAAAAAAAAAAATGAAATTTCTGACATCTTAATTTAATGTTATTGAGGGTCCCCCCCCCCCACTTTTGAAATAATAAGATTTAAAATTGAAGCATAACACAACTTTCATCCAATTAAGTTATATATTTATGATATAAAATAAACAATACAATTTTAATATTCTGTTAATTTTTAGGTGTTTGATTATAATGTAAAAAACGGTAAAAAAATCCGTGGAATTGCGCTCTTGAAAGCTTACTGCTCATATGCATTTAATATGGATGATGACACCTGGAATAAATGGGATTCTAATGGTTGGACTTCAGCAGTCATTTTAGCATGGTGTGTTGAACTGGTATGTTTTCAAAAAAAAATTACATCTCTGAAATTTTAATTTTTTATGTTTATTATTGCTGTAATTTTTTGTAAATTATTTTGTTTAATATTTTTCATTCATATTTAATTATTTTATTTAATAAATTTTTGATATATTTTAAAAGCTGTATAATTTATTTCTATTATATTACTTCAATATTAGTATGGTACTGTTAATTCTTATATAATTTTTTTTTAATTTTAGCTACAAGCTTATTTCATTGTACTAGATGATATTATGGATCAATCCGTTTACGAAGAGGAGAACTATGCTGGTACAAAAAAGTGTGAATATATTAGTGTCTTAAATATTTCTTTTTTTTCAACTGTTTTTTGCCAAATATTTTATAATTCAAATTAACTTTAGTATTTTTATGATGGCATATTAAAATTATTTTTAAAGGGGTGTTTATAGTTTGATCTTTTAATATTTATACACTTTTTTTTAAAGCCTGATGTTGGATTGTGTGCCATCAATGATGGTCTGTTACTTCAATGTGGTGTTTACAAACTTCTTGAAAAACATTTTGCTGGTTCAGAATGCTATAACAATGTGTTACATGAATTCCTTCAGGTATTTTTTATTAAATTTTTCATACACAACGTAAATTATTGAAATTTTAGATTTTAAGTTTATAATTTTAGAAAAAAAATTTCTTTTTTATAAAATTGCTATATTAATTTCCAGTAAAATGTTCTATTTCTTTTAGATAACACATAAAACAGTTTATGGACAATGTTTAGATATGTTGTTTAATCCAATCAATCAAAAACCAAGATATGAAAAGTTTACATTCGATAATTATCAAACTCTTGTGGAATATAAAACATCAAATTACATTTGGCTTTACCTGTACATCTTGCCATGCATCTTGTAAGTTATTCATTTATATATTTTATTCACTCTTTTATTGCTAGCTATCTCTTATATATAAAACAAACCATTTTCTTGTCTGTATTTTCTAATATTTTAACACAATGAAGCCCAATTTCTTTACATGGTTTTATTATCTGGCTAATGCCCAAAAATTAAACTTATTAAGATCAGAAGACATCAAGCAGAAATCAGATCCATTAGTATCAGATGTTCTATTTCTGAAAAACAGAACAGAGATGCATGAAAAGGAATTTCTAAAAAAATACTAATAAATAAAGGCTTTTTTTTTTTTACTATTTAATTGTAATTTTGAAATATTTTTTTGAAAAAAATTTATGTTTGATATAAATATTCATTTCAATTATACTATCATAGTATATTTCAGCTTTAGTTTTGGAATCCTTCCCCAAAAAAAGATCCCTAGTCCGAACTTTCAATAATTGATTTGTATTCATATGGTAAATGCTATTTATTCTCATTCTATTTATAATATTTTTTTTAAATTTATTCATGAAAATTAAATAGAAGGCTTTAGAAACAATATATGCATGCTATTATTTTTTCTGTTTTTGTAATAAAAATTGATATTGTTATTTGTCTCATTTTAATATTGTTTTATTATTGATACTAATTTTTTTACTTTTAGGTTGGAGGGAGTTCAGCTGAAGACTTTAATTTTACAAAAGGAAGCTTTGTTTCAAATTAGGATTGTATTTTCAAAGTCAGGTAAATTGTCTTTTTTTTTTAAATTTAATTTTATTATTATTTCATGAATATTGTATCAATTTGTGCTGAATATTATCTTATATTGATATAATAAACAATAATATTGGTACTTATGCATTTCATAATTAAAATTAAATGGAATTTGCATAAACATATTTTCTTATGATTATAAAGTATACAATTTTATAATCTATTAAAAATATTTTTATTAAATTCAAAATAATGTACTTAATATCAAATTATCAATTTTGTTGTTTTTTTATATTAATTTAATTTATATTCAATTCTTTTAAAATATTCTAAAATTATGCATTATAAAAATTTTATTATTTCAAATTGATAAGCAAAATATCAATTAGGTTTTGTAATCCACATAAACATTTACAATTATAAAATAATACACAATATCTTTTTATAATAAAGAAATAAAAATATAATAGGGCCATTTGGTAGGAAAACAAACTTAAGTTTTAGTTTATTATGTTTTAATTGTTATAATTTGTATTATATTTATTTTAGGATGACTACCTGGATTGTTTTGGAGACTCAAAAATTACTGGAAAGTTTGGAAATGATATAAGGGAAGGCAAATGTACATGGTTTTCTGCAAAATTTCTTGAAGAAGCTTCAGAATCTGATAAAAAACAGTTTTTGGTAAATATTTTTTTTTTTATTGTAAAACTATATACAGTTTCTAATGCAACTAATATTTCAATATGTACTCTGATTGTCAGCTATGCTCAGAATAATTGCAAATGCTACATTAAAAACGTTGAAAATGTTTCTTCTTAAATGGACTTTCTTATATTTGTAACTAATTGTCTTAATATGATATGCAACTTTAGATATAATATCAGGTGGGAATGCTGGTATACATTTTTTACTTGTTTATCCAATCAAATATAATTTTTGATGTTTCTTTTTTTTATTAATCAAGTCACTTTTTAATTTATTAATTAGGCTTATCGCATCTTTTTTTAATAATCGAATAAAAATATTTCTCTTCATAACGAGCAGAAATCTCCCCCGACCTTTGATGTACAATTTATTTTTCCAGGTACATATTAAAGCAAAAAACAATTTTAGTGATGTCTATGATAATTAAATTCTATTCTGGATTGATGCCATTCATGTTTTTCTTTATTCATTTAAATTTAATTCACGGAGAAATTCAAAATCATTACATAAAAAGGTCTAAACATGCTTTGTAATTTTAAAAACTAACTTCATTTTCTTTTAACTTCTATATCAATCTGAGAATTAATCTTATCTTTTTTTTTATATATATAGAAAGTTGCATCTTTAAAAGTAAGTTTATTTTCATCAAGTTTAATATTAATTGCTAAAAATTAAGATCTTGTTTGTGTATTTTAAAAGTAAGGTTTTTTTTTTAAAAAACAATTTTATTGTAAGAGAGAATTTACTTTCAATAGCAGAAGAATTTTTCCTTTTATTATTTTGAAATCAATATATTGAGTTGTTTATTATATACAAATTATCATTTATAAATAACAATATTTTTGCATTTACAGGATAATTATGGTAATGAAGACAAAGAATCAATTGCAAAAGTGTTGCAACTTTACAAGAGTTCATCTATGCTAGAAAAATTTGAACAATTTGATGAACTGTTACATTCAGAAATAGTTTCATTAATAAATTCAATGGATAGCATTAAAGGAGGCCTTTTTATAATTTATTCTCTCAGTTAAGGAAGAGGGAGAAGTAAAAATTTTTAAATTTTATTACTGGTGAAGCTAAATGCTCTAATTTTTTTAATTAATCAGCTCATATGTGCTTTTATTACAATTTCTGTAATTGGGCTGAGGAATAAATTATTTATTTATGATTTGCATAATGTTTTCAGCTAATGAACTGAAGATAATTTGTTGTTACAATTTTTTTATTATGAGGGGTTTTAGTTTATTTTTTTTATTTAGGGAATTTTGATTTAATGTTTCTTGTTTTTATTGTTCCAAGTGCTTTATTTTATTATAAATTTTGAAAATTTTATTATTTAACGTAGTGCTATTTCGCAGTTTTAACCACCAAACTATATACTGTAGCAATAGTGCGATTTAGATGCCTTAAAAACAAATGAACAAAAAAATGGAAATGCAAAAAAATTATGTATAAGTGTTAGTGTATAGAATGATGTTGTACTTAAATAATATTGTTGTAGATTTTAATGAGATTTGATAACAAATTGTGAATTTTGCATATTTTTATGTTGTGATGTGCTTATATAAGAAAATACCTTTAAGTATGTGTGAAATTCATATCATTGAGATGCCAAATGAGTATGTAAAATTGCAAATTATAAAATTTTTTGCATGTAAAATCTTTAGGGCTTATTATTCATTGTTTTTTGCTCAATTATTGTCTTTTCATGTGATCCATTTATCTGTGTTATCATCTGATTCCTGCTATTTTATGTTATTCAATATCAATAATAATAATTACATATTAAATTTAAGTTATTCTGGAAACTGAAATTTCTATTTTATTTTAAATGCAGGATTTTTTTTTCAAGAATTTTTATAATATTTTGAATTAGATTATGGGATGATAAAAATTTGTATAGTAAGAGTAGAAATGGAGTTTTTCTTTTATGGAATATTAAAAATAAATATGAAGCAATAAGGTTTTATTTCTGGGAGTCAAGTATAGTAGTACTTATTTTTCATAAAACCACCAGGAAAATTGAGACATTTGTCATACCTGTGGATATGTTTTCCAATCCCCTCCTCATGTAGTTAAACGTTTTTTAACCTGACATGTTCGAGAACACTTAACAATGTACTTTTAACGTTAATTTAATTGAATATTCTGGTATTGACAAATTATTATTGTGTAATGATAGTTAAAATAAGTTGTTACAAGCTGTGGCAAAAAGAAAAATACTCATGAGAATACCATATTGTTTAAAATGTATCTGAGATTACATTGTTACCATGATTCAGATCTCTCCTTCAAAAATTCCTTCTAAATTAAACACAAATTTATGTTTAAGTTGTACTTTGTACTTAAATTAAACTGATAGTTATGATAGACATTGTGGGAAATGCAAGTTGCACTGTGTCATGACATTGCCAAGTTAAACTACCAAGCCAACAGGAAAAATTCCAAGAGTAAACAGCTCTTAAATAACAGATTGTAGAATGTATAAAAGCAGATATGCCAGATTAAAGAGGGCCTTCTGTAATAGATTGTCATCAGTGTATTGAGTTAGTTTAGTGTCTTGGAACTCTTGCTTGGTACATGCTATCCTTCGGGTCCTTCAACTCTGAAAAGATGTAAAATCTTATGTCTGGGCTGACGCTGGGTAACCAACTGTTAGTAATACTATCCATAGTTGGTTACCACAAAAAGCATGCAGTCATGCATTGTTTGGGATAAAATAATTTCAGCAATAAACACAGCTCTTTCTCCAAAGAATTTCTGATGTGCCTTTCCCTTTTATCTGCAGAAGATGAATTAGGTGCACAATTTGCAGAAGATGAATTAGGTGCACAATTTGCAGTTGATGAAGAATAAATCATGCTAATCATAATAACAGGCCTATAGTTCAGCTCCAATCGATGTAATTGTGAGAAATGTTATGATGTTGCAGCAACATTAGCGGAGCTTAAAAGAAGCTCTTGTATTTATGATTTTAAGGCAAATTTATTGATTTGATAAATTATATCAATTCAGGATAATTCTGGTCACAATATATAAACGGTTATATTAACTTACATATTTGTACATAGAAGTGGCTTTAATTAATTAAGCAAATAGTGATTTAATAATAGAAAGTAGTATTTTATAACATGTTGATAGTACAACTATTTAAATACATTTTAATATAGTTCAAGGAGAGCTTAATGGAGTTATTTTTATTTATTTTTTTTTTTTATGAAAATGCATTTATTTTTTATCTTTCTAAACTTATATTTGAACTTCTATATTAAAATTTTTAAAGGCTGGCTGCATATATTGGACTATTCAAAAATGTATAATAAGAAATAATTTGTGTTAAATTCTTGTAAAAAAGGCTTTATATACCTCTAAATCTTGATAAATATCAACATTATTTTCAAAAGGTGGAGATTAGTTTAAGATTGATAATAAAAATATATATAATCTTATATTATCTCATAAACTGTTGTAGAATTTAAATTCACTATTAACTGGATTCCTTTGTTAAATCTGAGCTTTGACTTCAAAGAAAAAGAGAAAGAGATACAAGAAAAATATCTGTTTTGTTCTGCTTGTATGTAAGGTTTATAATTAAGGACAATTCTTTTTTGCGTTTTCTATTGGTATTGTTTAAAAACTTTATATGCAATATTTCTATGGTTAAATGACTACGAATAAAGCCTCAAACACATGAGGTATTCGAAAAATATTCTTATTTTGCAGTATTTTTAAATTAAATAAAATTTGCAACTGCCTCTGCAAAAAAATAGATGCAACTCGTTTGTTTGTGTAAAATAATCTTAGTGTTTAAATAAAATAGTACAATCTTTTCAATTAATTACAAATCTTGACTAATTAAAAGGATAAGACAGTCTCTTTTTTTTTTTTAAATTTCTTTTTTTTTCTTAAAAATGCAATTTCAGTTATTTTAGCTAAGAAAAGAAACAATAAAAACTGCAGTACACAATAACTATAAAAATAGTAATATAGTGACATATATTTTTAACATGATTATATACACATAAATGAGTATTATATTATATTTTGTGTGAGGTGGTTTGATACGATATGTATGTTGTTGAAATATAGATAGTTTTGATATGAAATTATATAGATAAATGTATATAGAACAAATTTATTTATTTTGTTATTCATTTTATTCCATATTAAACTTTTCATTCAACATTTATAGAAATTTTGTTTCTGTATGCATGCTTTTATTTATATATATTTTTCAAAGTGCATTTATTATTATTTTTTAATTTTTGTATAAGAATGTTAATGAAAATGCAACAATATCGTGCAACAGCAAATTTTTTAGGAATTAAAAAATCAATTTAATTGAAATCCTGATGGGTAAAGATTTCTAAAGAATGTAGTAATTTTTATGAAATAAAAATGAAGTACATCTAAACCTTTTATTTTTTAGTGATATATATGTTTATAAAATTATGGTAAAAAGAATTTTTGAGTTTTTGTGCCCAATGCAATAAATTGCTGATGTTTAGATAAGCATGATATTATTTTCTGTTTGGAGATATTGACAACTTAAGTTTGTTAAAGTTTCCCTAGTCAAATAAATGTTCCTTTATTTGAATCTTGTTAGCCCAGCATTTGGTTACTAAGTTGCATACCAGTTTGAGGCGTTCTTTAATTATATCAGCAGTAAAAGAAATACTTTTATGAATCATTATCATTATATTGTTTGTTTTCAAAAGTTTAAGAAACAATTTCTGCTGTTTTGTTTTTGCTTTGACATCTATTCTTAAAACATTTAACGAATTTTCCATTTTGAAGATACCTAAAATTATAATCTTTATATCCAAAAGAAATGGGTTTTTTATTGTACATATAGCATTTCATTTAATACTTCTTCACAAAATTATTGAAAAAGTTTTAATTTTGGTATTTTAAAAAGGCTCAGAATTATTTGCAGAATATATATATAAAAGCTGCTACTTAATATATTTTATTACTTTTTGATTTTATTTATGTACTTAATTTCAATATTTAATATCTACTGACAATGGAGGGTAGTAATACATATTAAATGCATTTTTAAATTATATTAAAAGGTATAAAATCATTGAAAACATCTTTCTTATTTTAATTTCATTTCTTTTTTACCTTTATTATTGAGTTGAAATAATTTCACAACTTAAACAAATGTATTGTGTTTTATAAAAAATGGATATATATATATATATATGCATACATACATACATCAAAATTCTCATATTTTATAGAATTAATTGAAAGAAATTTTATTTTGGTGAAAATAGAAATGTTTTTAATAATGTATTTTCTCTGAGATTATAAACAGAAAAAATGAGAAGTTAAAAAAAATGTTTTGAGTAATTGTAACCTTATGTAACTGCAGCCAATGAATGATCCTGTAATTATTGTAGATTTTTGAAATATTTAATTTAGTAATAAAAGTATTATTTATGCATGCTTGAATGAAGGTATCTATTTATTTCTAAAAATAATTTTAAAAAATTCCAATTTAGTGAAGCTACAAAAGATTATTGGATTACTGGATGCTTTATTATAATTCAATATTATCATATAATATTGCTATGTTTTTAAATTAATAATAAATCATTTAACTACTACAATTTGTTAGATTTAAAAAAGAGAAAGAAAACTTGATGATTACTATTTATTTATCATCCTTTTTTGAAAATTTTTCTTGACATTTTCAGAACATTTCTGGGGCTTTGTTATACATAATAATTTGAATACTAATCTTTTCTTATATTTTCTACAATTTTTTTTTTTTTTTTCATTCTTGTTTATGTAAGATTGAAAGAGGTACAGTGAAAAGTTTAATTTTTAAAAACATATTTTATGTCAAATCATCTTTTTTAGGTTTATTTATTTTAAATGTTAATTTTGGAAGATTACTTATGATTACAGTTGAAAGAAATGGCATTATTCCGATAAATAAAGCATAGATTGAATGCTTTTTCTTGTAAGGAAAAAGAAAAAAAAAAAATTTTGGGAAGGGAAGCACATGTTGTTATTAAAAGATTTTGTATTAATATCAATAATTATATTTATCTTTTTTTTTTTTTTTTTATTTTATTACTATTATTCAGATAAAAAATGTAAAATATAAAATTTTTTTAAGTCTTTTAATATTTTTATGATAAATTAATTTTAAAATATATTTATGGTTGGTCATATATGGTACTCGTTAGTGATTTTATACTAAAGAAAGTAGGTACCATTTTTTGTGTTATTATTTTTTATTACTAATTTAAATGAATTTTTTTTTTTTTTGGAATTTTATGTAATTGAAATTTAAGTCATTAAGAATGTCCTACTGTACATTATTAAATTTATGTACATAA
>BPLR01003744.1:0-50111 GCA_021605095.1 Caerostris extrusa
GCCGCCACAGCTCCTTTAATATTATTCCAATTTTCCTTACATAATTTTTCAAATTAAATTTTTTGTGTTCATCATCTTTCGTGATACGTAAAATTAATCATATCACAATTTTGAAAAGTAAGAAGGAATTTGCGACAAAAATAAATAATATAATTTACTTTATTGGACTTACTTATAAATTTAAACTACACTCATGCCCATAAATTAAGGATAAGGAAGTTCAGGCAAAGAAAGAACCAGAAGCAAAACAAATTTGACTTATTTGTAAAGTCTATTTATTAAACAAAAGGTAAAGAGCAAAAAAGATGCTATATGTTTGACATAATTAATAAAATTGCGATTTTTACTCCCTGAAGCAAATTTCAAAAAAGAACCTATTTACAAAAAACAGTATAACATGGTTAGTAGGATGGTTAATATGAAGTATGTCTCCGGACGATGCAATACAGGCCTTACAACGCCTAGGCATGCTGGTATCAAATTATCAATCTGATCTTGGGGAATATTACACCACTCATCAAGCAATGCCCTCCAAAGATCTGGTTGACAGGTGGGGGGTTGACGGGGTGCAATTCGTCGGCCAAGCACTTATCCCACATGCTCTATTAGTTCAAGTCCGGTGAGTATGCCGGGCCCAATCCATACGGGTGATATCCTCAATTGAAGGCATTCGTCTACAATGTTTGCACGGGTGAGGACGGGCGTTGTCATCCATAAACAGAAATTCAGCACCCCATGGCGCCCTTGAACAAACGTACATGTTGTTCCAGAATGACATCCCGATAGATGTGGGTCATCATCGTTACACTCTGAACATGGCGGTCAGTTCTGGAACGAAGAATAATTCCCCCAAACGAGCCATCCTGCACCACCGTAACGGTGTCGTTCGTGGTGTTCTCTTGGTAACGGGTACCTGGCGCTCTCCATATGAAACTACGGCGAGAATCGGAGCTGCAAACTAAACCTGGACTCTTCGGAAAACATCACACAAGACCACTGTTGTGGTGTCACACAATGCATGCTCTCTACTCGAGGTTAATCGCAGGCGACAGTGAGTTGTGGTAAGTGGAACACATCTGACAGGCCTACGAGCATATAGACCAATATTGCCCTAAGCGTCTGTACACGGTCTCCCTTGAAACTGTCGTACCGGTAGCTGAAAGAGAGCTGACGAGACAGGTCTGATGCTGTGTGTCTATTTCTTTTGGCAGTAACTGCTAAATACCGGTCCTCATTCGGCGTTGTAACTCGGGGGCGACCTGTGCTGTAACATCTACTCACATTACCATCATCTGGGAATCGTTGCCAAAGCCTGGAGATGACACCTGGGCGATTCCAAGTTCCTCGGATACTTCTAGCTGGGTACGTCCACATTCCAGTCGTCCGATAATTCTACCACGTAAAAAATCATCCAAATGCTTCCCTTTGTGCCATAACTATGCGGTTATTGCACTGAAAGGCTTTAAAACGCTTGTGAACAATTTTACTTCTTTGCCACCATTCCTTATATACCCTTCTCTTACACTCTCGTCATTGTGACGTACTATCCGGCACCATCTGATGGTTTCCTGTAATTTGCATATTCTTCTTCAAGATGTGTGTGATAATTCTACACGTGAAATTTTTATTTTAGAGTTCAATTTCTGTGTGATTCTGAATTATCCTTAATTTATGGACATGAGTGTAGTTATTCCCCGATTAGTAGAAATTGGTTTTCTATGGGGCTGTAACTGTAACCGTTAAAAAAAAAAAAAATTCGCGGTTTTTTTAGAGTTAAAAATTGTTCATTCATTAGTTTGAAAGTAATATTAATATTCACAGCGTGCGCTCATATCAAAGTATCAAGTCGAGTCTTTAATATCTGCACTTCGCGTCATCGAATAAAATTTATAATTAAACTTAAGTTGCGTATGTTTCTATTATTTTCTTAGACATAAAAAATTAAAACTTTCTATGTTTGAAATATAATCTAAAAGAAAAACAAATAGATAATAAAAATATGCTCTTAAAAGAATAGTGCGAAATACATTCTAAAAAATTGTATTTTTAAGTATATTAAATAATATAATTTGATATTACGATTTTTTATAGATTTGTAAATTTTGTAAAACTATCTTTCTAAATAATAAATTTTATATTTTTTCTTTGATTTTTAAGTTAACAGAAACTACTTTTGTGAAAAAAATAACAATGAATAAAAAAAAAAAGATGTTTTAATCTTCCCTAAATTGCTATCAATAAAATTTATTCACAATAATAGGTTATTTCCCTTAAATTTTAAAGTAATTATTTACAGTGTCAATTAACAGTTTCTTATTTTTATGTTAAAATATTGGTATTAGCAAAACAATACCAATATTTTAACTCTACTCCTTTTAATTGAATCCACTTGATGATTTTACTTGGCTATGCTTGATTTCACTTGTATTTGCTATGATTGCAAATACATTCCTATCAAATTCATAAATATTTGTTTTCGTCTGATGATATGTAAACATTTGGGACTTGCAGGAAAAAAAGAAAGATGCAATATTTTACTTTCAAATTTAAATTATCCCTCTGAATGTATTTATTAAAATTAATACTGGAGGCTCCTTTAATATTTATAATTAAGTGTCGGAGATGCATTATTAAAAGTATTAAAGATTATATGGATATTAAAAAAGGAAACTAGTTCATATATATAAAATATTGAATTTCACTGTTTTGAGATTTATTATTGTTGATGTGAAGAGTTAATGTAGGTATTAGCTTTCTATTTAATTACACTTTATTATATTATCAAGTAAAATCCATAAGCTGTTAAGTTACTGATCTTGATTGCAAGTAAACTGTTTACAATGCAGTATTATTTTTATATTTTTAAATATTTTTTATACATAAACTATTAAGCATAAGATATTTTTTAATTTATAAAAATTATTGATTTTAGTTTGAACTTCATATTTAAGAATTTTTTTATTTTAATTTGACAGATCAAAAACATGTTCAAATGCATAACTTTTTACTACTTAATTATTGCCATTGATTTGACTACAATATGAAATTAATTGTTTTCAAAATAGTTGTATGCTATATTTTAGCATGGAAGAGTACCAAGTATAAAAATATTGTCAATCATAATGTATGGAATCACTTCATTTGGCAGAATTTATGTTAAATTCTTGCTGAATTTGTATACATTTTGTTTAAAGCTCTATTGATGTAAAAATGACAAAAAAAAAAATTAGTAAATAAAATTACAAGCATAATAGCTGGTTTGGGAAAATATTTAGTGAAACATAATAATCACTAGTTAAAGGGTTATATTTATTCTAAATTTTAACAAAGCAAATGAATTTTTGAAAATTTTTGTTTGATAGTGTCATAAATATTTTCCCTTTAGTTAAAATTGCACTAAGTCAGCAATTAATTTCAATATATTATAATTATTGAAATTTATTAAAAAATATTATAATTTTTATTACATACTTTAAGGATTAATAAAAATTATAATATATATAATAAAATATAAAAGTATGTATTCATTATTTTAGATTTAAAATTAAGAGAACCAAAGTTTTGAATATATTATAGAAATACAATATAGCTATAAATGATTTTTTACTAATTATTTTCATTTCAGCAATTAAGAAAATATTCAGGCTAGGATATATCAAAAATGAAACAAGCCACCCTTTTTTTTTTAAAGGTATTTAATGTATTTTATAGCACATCAACCTAATTTTTATTTTAAAAACATTAAATTTACTGTAAATTTAATTACATTCCTAAATAGATAATTATATTTCTTTTAAAAAAATTTCTTCTGATAATATATTTTATGATTGTTAAAATAATGGATGGAATAAAAAAAAAAAAAAAGAAATATATATTTTTTTCTTATAAAATGGCTTTTAAAAAAAATTCTTTAATTAAAGTGCATATTAAAAATGTGAATTAAAATCCCTAAATTTTTTATACATGTTTATGATTGTAGTATGTAAATAAAATTGATTTCTTATATTATGCAGAAGTGGAAAAATGCTACAATTGAAGACATCCAGAAATACAAATGTATTCTTAATAACAAGGATGAAACTGAAGAAGAAATTTTAAAAGCCTTAATTTCTTTAAAAAAGGAAAATCCCAGAAAAATATACTTTTTGGCTACTGGAATAGGTATTTATATTTATTTTTATAATTGTTCATGGATATAAAACATTAAATTGCAAAGATAAAACTATTTTTATTAATGAATTAAATTAAATAAACTTCTAAAAATTTAATATTATTTATGTGATTTAATGCACGTAAGTTAGCGTTAATTCCACTACTGACATTTGTTAAAACAAGTATTAGTTTAATATTATTCATTGATAGCAATTATAAAATATTTCTAAATTGTTCTTATACAATAAATTTTTACCTATAAAATACAAATATGTAAAAATAAATTATACCTTCAAGATATAAACTATAAGCATAACATAATAAAATATATTGACTTAATAAGTGTTAACATTTATTTTGATTTTTATAATAAAGAATACAAAAAGAGATTAATAAACAGGTTTTATTTATCTGTTTTTAAATATTTCTGTCTGAAGATTTGTTTCTCAGAAATATGTCAAGCCTAGCAGATTTGCAAATTTTATTGCATTATCTAATAACCATAGTTATTTTTTATTGAGTGCAGTTTTAAAATAAAACATGTTTTTGGCAATCCTGTAAAATATGAAAGAAATCCTGGAAACAATGTCAGGCGCAGTCAAAATGCAGACAACAGAATGTCTTGGTGCTTGTGTTAAAATAAGAAAAATATCGTATGTAAAGAACTTCAATCTAGATGGATGCATTATTGACAAACGTTTTGAAATCAAATAAATAAAGAAAACTAGAAAAAAATTTTTTATATTAAGTGTTTGATAAAAAAAAATCATAATTAGAGTTGGTAATGTTCTATTTTATAATAAAATTTTAAAAGATTTTATATTTTTTTAAAAATAAAATTGACATATGATGCTATTAAAAATTAATTTGTCCCACGATTTATACACCCTGATGAAAGCATTATTGTCAACAGTTATTACTTCAGGATCAATTAGAAATGAATATTATTTTTAGTATTTAAACATCTCTTTTCTATTAAATTGAACCTAAATCATATTCAGTAAATTGATCTTTTATCAAAATTAATATACGTTGAAAAAAACGCAATTACAAGTCACACTATGTATTCTTGAATATATTATATCTCTTTTTAAAAGTTTGATGACTGTTTTTAAAGTTAGTGATATCTTATATATATACATGGACAGCAGTCTAGACATATATATTTGAATATAATTTTTAAAAATAACAATAATTTACTGTTTTGACTAATATTTACATGTAAAAATTCTTGTATATATTTTGTCATAATAGTATCGAGTTTCTTATTCATGCTACCACTTCAAATTAAGACGGGAATATACTCATACTAGATGCATTTGGTAATTTCAATTAGTTACAAGGCGACCTGTCCGAAGGCTCTCGCAAAAGATGCATTTGGTAAGAGTGTATTCTTCCCTACTTCTGCTAATTTGTGAATATCCAAATTTTTCATCATTCAAACCATTTAGATATATGGCTATACATAACAATTCAATATTTAAAAAAATTTATTTTACAAATGTTAATTTTGAATATGTCTTTTCATTTCAGATGTGATATTGACAGATTTAAAAAAACATCAAAGTTCAAGAGTTTCTTCTGAAGCACATAATTTAAGTAATTATTGGCAATTAAATAAAATTACTAGTAATCAGAATGTGGTAGATATAACACGAGAGTCTCCCATTAAAAAATGTGAATCATTTGAAAATGATACAAAACCAATTGATCAACAGATCAAAAGCCTTAGAACTACAGAGCCTTGCATACTTCCGGTAACTTGCCCAAACAATTAAATAGTGACTTGTGTGCAACACAATCTGTTAAAAGGATTCACAGAATATCTACGAAATCAAAGCATGCTTTCAAAAAGAAGCATACAAATGGAACTATTAACATCAAAATAATTCAAGATCTACATAAAGCAATTAAGCTTTTTGCTACAGAGCTTGGAGAACAAGAAGTTGAACTGTACTTGGAAAAAAATATTTTTTAATTTTAAAGTTAAAAGAATTTTTGTATTAAAATCATTACATGCATTGTCTTTTAATTAAATAATAAAACCTGAAAGTAAAATGTATTTTATTAAAATCTGTAAAGGAATCTATTCTTAATTAACTATTACTAGTAAATGCAATGTACAAAATATATTTCAATATTTTTTGACTAATAATCTTATGATTATAGTATTTTGTGACTTATTTTATATTGTGATATAGCTATTCTAAATAATAGTCAAATGTTATGTATGAATTTCTGTACAAATTAAAATTTTATCAATTGCATTCCATGAATTATTATAGAATCATCTTTAAATTATATTTCTTTAGGTTCACCAAAGGATTTAATCTGAAATTTTTCAGAGACAAGTATGAATGAACAACTAAATTAAAATGTTAAAAATATATTAACATCTCTGTGTGAATAAAAATAATTATCAGTCTTTTAAAAACTTTTCAGCAATGAAATATGGAACATTAGCTAGAAGTTTTGCGAGTTCTCTAAAATGACAGATTTTTCAGGGACTTAATCAAAAAAAAAAAGTCTTCCAATTCTAATAATTTTTCTGCACCATAAAATAACCTCCAAATTTTTTAAATACAAAATAAATTTAATAATCTTATAAATATAGTTAGTGAAACATCTAGTATTTTTTTCTTAAGCTACAATTGCAATATTAAGCACAGCTTATAATTTATTTAAATAAATATACCAATGTACAGTTGCCAACTTGTATAAATCGAAAGAAAAAAACAATTTTTTTAAAGTGGAAATCTTTTCAGCATCTGTACACACATTTAGTCACTGTGTTTATTATAGGCCATAATTTATCAATCAAACATCACAAAACAATGAACCTCTATTTCAATAAATTCTAAAATGTGATGGCTAGAAAAAAATGGGGATTCAGAAAATATTAAAATAGTAATAATTGTAAGAAATGTTACATAAATCCAGAAATGACTTCTACAATTTGTTATTAAATGCATTGTTAGTACTTTGGAAAAATTCCATAATTCTCCTGATTGCAATAAAATTTTATATAGAAATGATAAGTTAGTAATAAAAGACTTCATTTTGTTTACCCCAATTATATAGATAAATTTCACTGTATTTTCTTCAAGTAAATCTCATAAAAATGATGCTTAAACACACACATTTTCAATATAATACATTTATTAATTTTGTGACAATTATAGATATAACATCAATTCTAATATCAATACACGACTAAATTAAAATTGAGTATAAAAAAGTAACCATGAACATTTTTAATGAAATAAAACAGAGAGATTAAGTGAAATAATATAATTAAATACTGTAAAATATTTCTAGTCTTAATATTTTTTTTATATAAAAATCATGTGAATTATAGTAAGAATATAAACCTAGAAAATCAGTTTATAAAATTATTTTACTTTTAAAATATCAGGAAAATTTAATTTATTTTCTGATCAATAATGATATGTTTTAATATTCAATTTCCTTAAAGAATTAAACTGAAATGTTTGTGTTATGTGCTTTTAAATGTAAATCACAATCTAATAAATCTACATTTAAAAGTAAAATTTATTTCATTAAAAATTATAATTTTTCATGCTTATTTACATATAATAAATTGCTACCAGAAAAATTGTAATTTTAATATTTATTTTAATTAGTTCTTAATTTTTTATTCAAAATTTTTTTCAAAAGTATAATAAAATGGAAACCAAACATATTAAACATTAAAAATGACAATACAATAATATAATTATGCTTCCACCTCTATGGCTGACATTTACATTAACTTTAAAATAAAAATTTTTTCAAAGACAACTATTAATATTACAACAGTGCTTCAAGTAAATATTAAAAATAAAATATTTATAAAACAAATTAATACTAAAAACAACAATCTAGAATGCTTATATGAAAAACAATCAGCAAGTCTATACTTTAAATATTTAAAAAATCTTTTTAGATAGAATACATGAGTTTAAAGTACATTTTTTGTATTTTTTAAATAATGAAAATCAATAAAGAGTCAAATAGTTAAAAACAAGCCTTTTGATAAGCATTCTAGAAAATATAAATTTTAACAATAGGGGACAAACATATACAGCAACTCCAAATTTTATATAAATATATATACACGTCAAATTTTATGCAAATAAAGGCCAATACATTAATGTGAAAAAAATAAGCTCAGTGTGTATGATTGTGCCTCCTTTCCAAGTATGTGGAAAGAAGAATCTGAGGAAGGCAAAAAGTGGTACGTTTATTTATCACACGAGTCCAACGGCTTCCATTTCTGTTGTAACCTACAAATGAATAAATAGCACCATTTAAAAATATTTGCCAGCTTTAAATAGAAATCAATAGGATGCTATTATCAAAAAATATTTATTTTTTCTTTATAAGTTCCACTTTGAAACAAATGTTTTTAAAATATAAAATCAAAATTAAATTCTAGTGCAATTTAATTAAAAAAAAAATTATGAATAAATAAATTTCTTTTAACTGACAAAATTATTGCTTTATAAACATTTTCACATAAATAAAAAATAATATAAAAGAGCTATAAAAATGAATAATTAAATCTCCACAGCATTGTTTTTTTTTTTTTTTTTTTATATAGTTAGCAAGCTGAGCAATAGAATTCGTAATTTAATTTGCCAACATAAAATACTTCCCTTAAGCTTGTTCCATTTTTTATGTGCTATATTTTATTTCTATATATTATATTGCTTATTTTTTTTTACATTTCTATTTTGTACCCTAATTGACATAGCTCAACTTAATAAACATACTTAGTGATGACAAATCCATATATTGGCTTAATGCATGAACCAGTAGTCTATCAAAACTTTTGGCAATTTGACAGTGATATATAGAGTTTGGACGGTTCACAAAGAATGTGACAAGTTCTTGTTCAAAATGTATCAGAGTACCCTGTAAAAATTTTATAATTAACCAAAAAAATTTATAATATACATATATTTACTTAACATAATAAATGATTGCATTTAATGAAACGATTCTAAATAAGAATTTGTTTCTAAGCTTGAAAACAAAAATTATGGAAAACTGAACTGTTATAATTTCATTTATATTAATTGATTAACTTACAAGAGGAACATGCTTCTTTTTTAGCATAAATCTGAGGTCGCCATCTATTTTTTGAAAACATGATGAAGGTATATATGCTGGATGGTCTGAAATAAAGTGAAAATCTTATTGTTCTAGAATGCAACTTGAATTAACATTCTAAAAAAAAAAAATTGCTTTATTCACAAGAAATAATATCTAAAATTTACAAAAAGAGATTCAGATACACACCAGAGCGCAAGTCATATTTCGCATCTCCACAATCAACTGAAGTTTCGGGTTCATCAAATTTAATATTCTTTTTAAACCACTCTTCATTGTCTTGAGTGCAATTCATAAATTTATTCCAGATCTACACCAATGAAAAATATATTTCATTTTCAAGTTTTCTTAATATGTGTCATTAAAATAGATACACATGTAAGTTACACTTGCCTAATGAAAAAAAAAGTTAAAATATTAATACAAAATAAAATAAAATAAAGCTTGGTTACTTTTGTTCAAAAACAAACTTTGTTCTTATGAATATTTACATTACATTTGACGATTTCCAATACATTAAAATTGAAATACATCAAAGATTGTATTTGATTTAAGATTAGAATAAGATTTGAAAGATTTATTAATAAGATTTAATTTATGGTTAAGATACTTAAGATTTGAATCTCAATTATAAAAATTGAAAAAAAACTAGAAACTTTTTATAAATATGAAAATAAAAGCATTCCAAGTTTTAAACATTGAAATAAAATTAATTAATTAATAAACTAAACTAAAAGATTTTATAAAATAGAAATTAAAGTCATTGCTTTCATTACTTTAAGTATCTACATTAAATGAAAAGAATTGACAATGCCTTTAAAATTAAATATTTGGCCCAAGCATTAATATATTTATAAAAAATTAAAACTACTTTTTTTTTTTTTTTGTTTCGCAAAAGAAATAACTAAAAGGCATTTTACTATGTAATAAATGATTTAAAATAGCCATGTAAACATTTTATATACATTTTGATATGCGAAATATTTAAGAACATAAAAACTTATTAAAAGTTGTAGCTGATTTTTAACATAAAAAGTAATGTTTCATAATATCACACACATCACACACATATTTTTAATAAGATTATCCAATTATAAAATTATTATTTAATAAATCAACTGATTATGTTAAAGCTATATTCTTCAAAGTTTTGACTATTAATTTCTTAGGCAAACTATTCCATCACATAACTTTTTTTTTTGAAGGGGAATACACACTTTAAAGTTTTCATTAATTTTTTAGGTTAAAAATAGCATATATATATATATATATATATACACATATATATATATATATATATATATATGAAAATCATGGTAAGCTCTTGTTCTTAGAAAATTAGTAAAATAATTACATTAAAATAAAAAATAAATTCAGTGAAATATTAATATTTACTGTTAAATATAGATATTTTTATAAGCAAATCCTTCAATTAAAAAAAATTAAGCTCTAAATATTTTTATTAAAAATATACTTAAAAACTTGCAAAAGTTACATATAAAATAAATGCATTAAAAGGTACCTCAAAATTATCTCTATGAACAAACATCTTTGAAAACACAGACACATTTTGAGGAATGAAATCGTGAATGGATAATTCTTGAGTTTCTTCAGGTTCAGCCAGAGAAAGCAAATAATTAGCTATAATAAATAAACAATTATTTATCAGCAATTAGGAATACATTACATTAAAAGAAAATTTTTATTTTTGTCATTTAGTGCATTTTTTTCAAATTATAACTAAAGATTTTATATTAAAACAGAGAAAAACTTTTCATCCTTTTTCTTATAATATAATAATTGCACACAATAAAAAGCAGTAGAAGAAAGTTTCTATATTTTGTTTAAAAGAAGGCAAGATGTTTAAGAACAAAGATTGGGTCAATTTTTTCGGTTCTGCAATGCTTTTAAATGGTGAAAATTGAAAGGACTTTCTTGCCAAACAAATATATTAAAGAACTTTAAGGGAAGGCTAAACTTATATTAAAATTGGAATTTGAGAATTGCATAGTGAAGCCTGGGTATAACTTTTTTCTGATATGAATACTTATTAGTCAAAATTTATCTCGGGTTTCCCTTTATTTTTTGGATTTTAGTATGTTAATATATATTTCATATAAATGACAAGCCCCATTATATATATATAAAAATATAATTATCAAATAGAGCTTTTAAAAATTTATCTTCATTTATAAATTAAAACAATTTATTAAAATTTGATAATTTTTTAAAATTTTAAATTATTGAACTATACTATTATATCCATTAAACAGCTTATTTTTACACTTATTTATTAATTTATACTTTGTCCCCTCTCATTGAATTTTTCAATCTAAAATGAATAAGAGATAAATGAAGGATTAAAAAAATATTTACCAAGAAAATTTCATTACTAATTACAATTAACTATGTTGAATCCATAAAGCTAAAGGAGTTATCACCAAAAAATAACTTATTTAACATTTGATTTCACTTTAATATTTAATTTAAAATAATAACTCACAATTGTCAACTCTTTTTTTCTTTTTTCCACTTTTTGCATTTGTGGCACTGCAGCCTCCAATAGCTTGAGGTTTAGGAGTTCGATGTTTAATTTTTCTTGGACGTCTTATTTCATTATTTGGTACTTGATCTGGTACTTCATTTTCAATACTAAAAATTTACATTAACATATGGCATAAATTTACAATAAAACATTAACAGTATAAAGATAAAAATTAATATCTGTTGAAACACATCATTTATTGAAAGTTCTATTTTTGAATTATAATTATAGTTACAAGAAGACTGTAATTTCTCCAATAAATTAAAACTTTTCAGAACATATTGACTAGAATATTGAAAAGCAAAAAATATGGTAATAATAAAAATCGTATTACTAAAATAAATGGTAAAATGTATATTTATTTAATATCATTAAAAATATTAAGGTAAAAAGTTACTATTTAATAAAATAAAAATTTAATTTATAATTGCTATAAGTATTTATTAATTTATGTTTGATTATATGCACTAAATTCTAATTCCTTAGATTGAAATATGCAAGTATTCTCTAATAAAATCATTTAATAGAAAATCGTATGCTATTAATAAAGTACAATTACTAGTTCTAAAAATATAAAATCCATCTCAAAATAATTAAAATTTATTTCTATTAGATATTAATTTAAACTAGCTTTTTAAGAATTTTCCATATTCTGCACTATTTATATCGACTCTTCTTAGCATTTTATATAAATATAAAATTCAAGTTCACATATAAAAAATGATATGCACTATTGCACAAACTCTATTCTGAAATTGACTCAAGCAAGCCAGCTGTTATAATCAAATACAAAAAATTTAATTTATTTGCATGAATAATTTATATACTTACTTATCCAATACATCTTCAATTGAATCAGAACGATAATTTGAAAAATTAGATTTTTTAATAACTCCCATGCTCGTTTTTTTCTGCACCTCTCTATAAACAAGTTTGCAACTACGACCAGTTTTTAATCTATTGGCGTTTGATTATTCAGTGAAATTACCCAGACCTATATCTGAAAACAGGTACTCTTACACACGAGCCACTGTGTACAAACAAACTGCTTTTCCTTTTTCTACGTTTGTTTGGGTTGTATGCGACCGCTACTCGCCCTTTCGTCTGGGTGCAGCTTCACTGTTCAGTTTAACCAATTACATAAACATTTCCACTTGCGAAACCGAAACTGCTTTTATTACAATTTAATAGTTTCTCGCTAGATGGCGGTGTTATACAAAAAGGAATTATTTATTATTACCATGTATGCGATTTGCATTTTCTTAAATATTAATATTATTCGTTAATATTATTTATCGTTATTAATGGCTATTCAAAATTAGAAATTCTGCATTATCTATGGATTTATTAAATATTTATTAATAATTTTAATGCTATTTTAAGAATATTTTAAGCAGAAGTGATAAATTTAACAACCTGCATTATTTGATATAAGTCTTATTTGAATACAAAATTATTATTATGGAATGAGCTATGTATTTCGTAATTAAATTGTTAATTATTTTTTGCTGTTTCAATAAATTAACACTATAAAACTAATTGACGTTTGGATCCTGAATCCAGAAGATAATTCTCTCTTCAAAATTAACAAACATTTTACCAAAAATATCCCAAAATTCATCCCCTGGTTGGATCCTCAGGTCTTATATTCTCATCTTCTGATAAAGCGAACTCTTTTGCTGAAAACCTTGAACTCTCCTTTCAAGAAAACACTGAACCTTGCGATTACTCTCAAATGGCGCTAAGCCTCAAACCACCATAATTTCCTGCTCACTTATCGCTTTTTAGATATTTTACTTCAACGCATATTTACTGATCATAAATTTCTTGTTACGTTTCCATACCGAGGATTTACATTTTTCTTACTTTCTTCTTTTTTTTCTCTCATCATACGATTACTATTATCTATTTAACATGGCTTTTCTTACCTACTGCCTTCACATACCATTGAGTAGTTCAGGCACTCGACATCTTTATTCAACAATGATAACTCTCAAATGGAGCATGTTGAAGATGCAGTAACTTCCTTTCTAGTTGATCATCAAAATTATCATAACAATATTTTTTTTTTTCTCCATCTGACATAATTAACTTAATCAAGAATCTCAACATTCGAAATCTTCACGACCTGACAACATTCCAAATAAAGCTTTAATGTGTCTCCCCCTTAATGCTATTACTCATCTTGCAAAAATCTACAACAGCCGTACTAAATATCACTACTTCCCTCCTATCTGGAAAAAAAAGCAAATATCATCATGTTCCCTAAATCCTGCCAAGATAGGAAATTTCCTCAAAATTATAGGCTCATAGTCTCCTTAGCTGTGTAGGAAAACTTTACGAAAAACTCTTAGTGAAACATATTACTTCTTTTTGCGATAAAAATTCCATAATTCCAGCAGAACAATTTGGATTCCGTCAACATCACTCAACTTGTCATCAACTTCTACGTGTCACCAATATCATCACTGAAGGATTTAACTATAAATTTTTACAGGAGGTGTCTTTCTAGATGTCAAAAAGCTTTCGATCGACTTCATAATGAATTCTCCAAAATCGGTCGTATTTGTGCTGGTACACTTCAAGGAAGCGTGCTAAGTCCTATTCTCTACAATATCTTTACCTACGACTTTCCTCAATGCACTAATATTTCCACTTGCCTATTTGCTGACGATTCTGCTGCTATTGCCCAAGGTGCTTTTATTCTTTATGTCATCAATACTCTTCAAAATTTTTGAATATCCTAGAGGATTGGCTAACTAAACGGCGCATCGCAATGAATGTCTCTAAATCTCAAGCTATCATTTTCCGAAAAAAGGACACGCCAGACAACCATACATTAATCTCTCCCTTTTTGATCAACAAATTGAATGGGCGACTAATATTAAATATCTCGGCTTAATTATAGACAATAAACTTACGTTTCGAGCTCATATTCAAAAAATCAAAGAAAAATGTTGGAAAAAAATTTTATCTCACTCTACCACTCATTAATAAATTTTCTAAATTAACTTTGTCAAACAAACTTCTTCTCTACAAACCAGTTCTCAGGCCTACCCTTACCTATGCTGCCCCAATCTGAGTTCTAACTGCACAATCTAACAAGAAATCTGTACAAATTATTCAAAAACAAACTTCTTCGTATTATCACTGGTGCACCCTGGTTTGTCCGCAACTCTACAATTCATCAAGATTTAAAATTGATTCTATTGACAACTATATTACTAAACTTTCTAGAAATTTCTTCAATACCATTGCTACTCACGAAAACCCTCTCATCAAGGCACAAACTATATTTACGCAATTGAATGGAAAATACAAGTATCCTTTCTCTACTTCTAAATGGAATCGAAGCCTCAAACCACCATAATTTCCTGCTCACTTATCGCTTTTTAGATATTTTACTTCAACGCATATTTACTGATCATAAATTTCTTGTTACGTTTCCATCACCGATGATTTACATTTTCTTAGTTTCTTCTTTTTTTCTCTCAAATCATACGATTACTATTATCTATTTATCATGACTTTTCTTTCCTACTGCCTTTACATACCATTGAATAGATGAACGCTTCGCGTTCAGGCACTCGACATCTTTATTCAACAATGATGATGACGTTTGGATTTCAAGAAAAAAATTTAGAAAAGACAAAGCAATAATATAATACTCATTTACAAAATAAAAACAAATTTTTTTTTATTTTAAAATATTTTTATTTTTAAAATTTACTGTGTGCAAATTTTTATATTTCAGTTTAATTAATGCAGTATTAAAATTACCTTAGATTAATGAGCTATGAAGTGAGATTAAACCTATTTAATTTGTGTTAACAGTAATTGCTGATAGTGCAGCTGTTTTTACTTTCATTTAATTACTTGATATTCAATATATTAAATGAGATTTATGTAATTAACCTGCAATGGGATTACATAGATAAATTATACATCCTTTTTAAATTTAAGTTTCCTAATATACCAATAAATTACTGCTTTTTCACATGTGAAATTATGCATCCTTTTGTTTTAATTTTCTGTTATGTCACTAAATTATTTTTATCATTTCATTAAATTTCGTACATTTTGTAAAATAATAATAATAATAATAATAAATACACTCATGTCCATAAATTAAGGATAATTCAGAATCACACAGAAATTGAACTCTAAAATAAAAATTTCTCCTGCAGAATTATCACACACATCTTGAAGAAGAATATGCAAATTACAGGAAACCACCAGCTGGAGCGGATAGTACGTCACAATGACGAGAGTGTAATAGAGGGTATATAAGGAATGGCGGCAAAGAAGTAAAATTGTTCACAAGCGCTTTAAAAGCCTTTCAGTGCAATAACCGCATAGTTATGGCACAAAGGAAGCATTTGGATGATTTTTACGTGGTAGAATTATCGGACGACTGGAATGTGAAGGTACCCAGCTGGAAGTATCCCGAGGAACTTGGAATCGCCCAGAGTGTCATCTCCAGGCTTTGGCAACAATTCCAAGATGATGGTAATGTGAGTAGATGTTACAACACAAGTCGCCCCTGAGTTACAACGCCGAATGAGGACCGGTATTTAGCAGTTACTGCCAAAAGAAACAGACAGAGCACAGCATCAGACCTGTCTCGTCAGCTCTCTTCAGCTACCGGTACGACAGTTTCAAGGAGACCGTGTACAGACGCTTAGGGCACAGTGGTCTATATGCTCGTAGGCCTGTCAGATGTGTTACACTTACCGCAACTCACTGTCGCCTGCGATTAACCTGGAGTAGAGAGCATGCTTTGTGGACACCGCAACAGTGGTCTGGTGTGATGTTTTCCGACGAGTCCAGGTTTAGTTTGCAGTCTGATTCTCGCCGAACTTTCATATGGAGAGCGCCAGGTACCCGTTACCACCAAGAGAACACCATTGAACGACACCGTTACGGTGGTGCAGGATGGCTCGTTTGGGGAGGAATTATTCTTGGTTCCAGAACTGACCTGCATGTTCAGAGTGTAACGATGACCGGCCACATCTATCGGGATGTCATTCTGGAACAACATGTACGTTTGTTTCGGAGCGCCATGGGTGCTGAATTTCTGTTTATGGATGACAACGCCCGTCCTCTCCGTGCAAACATTGTAGACGAATGCCTTCAATTGGAGGATATCACCCGTATGGATTGGCCAGCATACTCACTGGACTTGAATCCAATAGAGCATGTGTGGGATATACTTGGCCGACGAATTGCAGCCCGTCAACCCCCTCCCACCTGTCAACCGGAACTTCGGAGGGCATTGCTTGATGAGTGGTGTAATATTCCCCAAGATCAAATTGATAATTACTAACCATGTTTTTTGTACAAATCTACCACCTTATCGGCTCTTTGTTATCCACTAATGGATCTAAATTTTTGCAAGTTAATTTTATAGCCGATTATGCTGAAAAAGCTAATGCTAGGGAACAACACATTTCCAACTTGGGCTTTGGTGTCATTGATGGGTTACAGAGGATTCTGCCCGGCGTTAATCCCTATATTAAAACTGCTCTGGAGTTTGTGGCTGAAGGTGAGATCAGTAATTAGGAGTTGGATATTAGCGTTACAGACTGACTGCAGTTCATCCAGGACAGTACAACGCAGCACTCACCAACAAGGTAGCCTTGTTACTGGTTGACCAGGAGCGTGATGACATTGCCTTGCGCATGCATGATGATCGTCTTCAAGGCATCTAACGGTGATGAACGACGAAACACATCGTTCTTATGACGCCCTACAATACCAACTCATATACGTTATCCTCTCCATTGGGGATGATTTATTAAGTGAATACAGATTACAGACCCCCAACAACGGCTTAATGAACCTTACGTGAATCGTGAGTATGCCGCTGAAATAAATTACAATTCAGGCACGATGACTGACATCGTTAATGACTGAATCTAGAAGTTCACAAAGGCCGATATATGATACCGTAATCTAGAGTATGAATCAAAATGAAGGAAAAATAACTTTTCTGGTTGCTTCTGGTGGTGCTGGAAAAGTTGTACTTACTACAGCTATCGTGGTAGAAGTGAGAAAACGAGGAAAAATAGCACTCGCCACACCATCTTCTGTGATTGCTACCACACTACTACCTGTTATTATTTACTTACTAAAACATCGCAAACGATGTATAAGATCCCTATAGATTTAGACAGCAAAGAAACTATACGTAGAATTACACAATAGTGACAAAGCAAAGGTGTTTCAAGATTACCATCTAATTGTCTGGAGGAATTCACGATGACTAACAGAAAAGCCATGGAAGTTGTAGACCGGACTAAGTAGAACATTCGCAGAATCAATCAAGTTATGGATAAGATCACAGTTCTCTTTGTGGTAATTTTCGACAAGCACTACATGTAGCATTTTTATAAATAAAATTTTCTATAATAATAATTTAAATTTTCTATAATTTTCTACAGCGCGACAGTAGTTAAGGTTACTAGGGCTGACGAAGTAAATGCCTCGTTCAAACGATGTTTTCTTTAATCCGAGATTCAAATATTGCGTCTGACAGTCAACACGAGAGTACTACTTGGCAGTAATCCACATTCTCAAGAATTATCTGATGTGTTGTTGAAAATTTGCGAAAAACTTTACAAGAGAATAATCAGGTAAAGCTATCAGAAACGCTTGGCCAGATTGTTCCTACTGTAAAGGAACTTATTCGTTCAGAGTTGAACAGATATTGCACAAATATTGCATTATCGGAATTCTTGGATGTGTGAAAGAGCCATTTTAATGCCTAAAAATGACCAAGCGGCTGCAATTAACAATAGCATTTTGTCCCCAATTCAGAGAGATGAAGTAGTATACACGTCAATAAGCACCGTAGTCGAGCAAGATGTTGCTACAAATTATCCAGTAAAATTTCTTCACTGCAAACGGTTTTACTGTGCATCAAATCGCACTTAAGTTTGGTGTCCCGAATATGCTTTTTCGAAGCTTCACTCCAAAATTATACAACAGAACTAAACTCAAAGTGATAAAATTTCAAAAAATTTAATTGAGGCTGAAATTATAATTGGATTCAGTGCAGGGAAAACAATTGTATACCACTTATTCCCAAGAATAGTCATTAAGCAACAATAAAAATATTTTATCAATAAAAATGGGGAATTCACTTTTAATATCTCTCTCTTTATTTTGGGTGTAAGAAATACAAAATTATTATTATTATTATTGTTATTATTTTGTAAGAATTATGTCATTCTCATTTTTTCCTCAATCCGATATTTTTGGGTCATAAGCATTACATTTACTCACAACTACGCATGGCTACTTAATTTGATGATCTTGTTAATTCTGCAATAAAAATATGTTTTAACATTGATGAGAAATTATTTTTGGTTAAATTAGTACTTGGGACTGGAATCCACAATAGTATTACACATGACAAAAATCCTGAGCTTTGCTTCCAATTTGATACCAACTTTTTTTGTACTGTTGAAAGACCTTTTAATATTATTGTATTTATAACATTAATAATGGATAACTTTGCATTCCTTAACTTTAACTTTTGTAATATTAAACATATAAGATCATGATAATACTGGTAGCTCTACTAAAAACATGAATAATGGATAGATGATTGTTAAAATATCTGCAGTTATATAAAAGCATATTTATTAAATTTTTATATTATACAAGTATGTTAATGAACTACTTTTTTTCTAATATCAATTAAATTTTATGAATACAATTCAAACAGAAAGAAAACTTGAGTATGAACCTTATGCTCGACAAACACGGCAAATACTTGCAGTTGAATTAATAAAACTAGTAGATATTTTAATAATTTTTATTCATTGCTTTTGTGAATTTTTGATTGCCTTTATGTGTAGCGATAAAAAATATGTGCAACTAAATTTTTAAGAACATAACTGATTATTAACAATTATCAAACGAATACTACAAAATTTTCTGATCTTTCAAAAAATTAAACTACGTTGGTGATTTACGAACTAGCTCAAGGTAATACAGGCACAACTTAGACTTCACTTTTACATTGAACATAATTCTAAAGAATTGTGCATGCCTTTGACTTAAATGTTGGACAAGTGATTACGATCTTCTTATATTTCTTCTCTTTCTCGTCGCTGGGAAAAGTTGCTTCATGTTTATGTTGAAGGATGCGGTAGGTTCCAATTACATTACTTCGGGCTCCTTTCATCAGATGCTCTTGGAAAAGACCTTCCGAGATTCCAATGCTCTCCAGTACTTCCACGACCTTCTTTTCAAGAACTGGATTCTTTGCATTCTTTGGAATTGGAAAAGTAACACCTTTCAGCCACACGCAGGTCTTAATCTGATTGGTGACAAATCGTTTCGTTGGATCCAATTGTAGAAGTCCTTGGATAAGATCTGTGCATTCTTTAGAGACAAATTTTGGTACGGTAAAATTTCCTGCTAAAATTTTCCTTTTCACAACAGAGACGGTGTCACCTTTAAATGGTAATGATGCTGTTATTATAAAGTAAAGCAGGACACCAAGAGACCAAACGTCTACACTTGGACCGACGTAGTTTTCGTTTTGAAAGATTTCTGGAGCTACATAGGGTGGAGAACCACAGAATGTCAGCAACGTTTCTCTGAGATTTTGTACTCGTGTGCTGAAGCCAAAATCTCCCACTTTGACTGTATTATTGTTACTAATAAATACGTTTTCTGCCTTGAGGTCCCTATGAATGATATTATGCTTGTGCTAAAATAGAAAAAAACATATATAAGATTACATTTATATCAAACATACATAATTTATAGCATCCTTTTGTGATAACTATGAATAATATAGATCTATTTCTAAAGAATCATTTGTTAAATAAATTATTTTTTTAAATAATGCATTAACTTTACTAATTAACTTTTAACTTTAATTTAATTTAACTTTAACTTTAATGCATTAACTTTACTATTACTAATTTATTTATTTATTTTATTTAAAAATAATATTTAACTGATTTTAACTAAATTAAAAAAATATGTTGAAATAAACTTGACGTTTCATTTAAAGAGAAATAAAAATGAAAAAATAAAGGAAATAAATCCTTTTGTTCGTTTTGAATATTTTACTTTCATGTAAGATGGAATATTTTTAAAATTTAAATTTGTTATTTCATATTTTAATTATACAATGCATTCAATAAGTGATTTCTATTATTAATTTTGTAATTTTAATTGTTTGATCTGGGAGAGAACAATCTAAAATGAAAAATGCATTGGAATATATTTTTTTAATGAATTACTGAAATATGATTGACAATAAATTTTACATTGGTATTAGATTCTTTACAGATTTATAATAGATTACAAATCTGAAATGGCCCATTGTAATATGTTGTATAATTTACTGAAAAACTTTTCTAAATTCTGATTTTGCTAACTTTCATATTTATTGTCACGAAAATTTAACAAAATTAAAGGTATTATGCTATCTACAACACCAATTAGTATATATATATATATATATATATATATATATATATATATATATATATATATATATATATTTTCCCTAATGCAACTGGCAAACACGTAGACAGCTTGGTCTTGGATGCCTTAAGGAAAGCGCTGCACAGACGTTACTCACTTTGCATTACCCAGGAGAGCGTGTAACTTGAAGATAAGCCATGGACGAGGAGTAACAATGCCCCCGCAACGCTCTACGATCATATTAGACCGGGACCTACGGTTTAAAGTGGATTCCGAACCACTACAAACATCCATGGCACCGCCGGGACTCGAACCCGAAACCTGTGGTACCTAGCGCTAGCCACTCGGCCATTCAGGCCCCAATTAGTATATAAAACATGAAATTTCTAAGACCCGCAATTCTTTTTTTGTTTGTTTAAAAATTAGCCATTATGGCAGGGGGTCATTGCGGAAGATCACTTTCTGAAATTCAGCAATTGAGTAAAGAAAATTTGAATGAAATAAAATAAATAATATGAATAACTTTGAAGCCTTTTTGTTTGTAAATAAATAAATTATTTACTGGACATTGTAAAATCTTAATTTTATGTAAAATTTTAAATTATTCAGATAAATTATTTTATTCTTCCTTTTTTTTGGTGATCTATTTATCTCATCTTGCATACACTGACATTGATGAATAATTTTTCCAAAAAGAGCGTAACCATCTAAATCAAATAAAAATAGCCAATTGTGACTAACATGTATAGCTAATTAGGATGTATAGCAATTTGATTTCCAATTGGTGGAGTTTTTGAAATCCTTAATTTAGAACGAATGGGCTACACTAGGACATTCTGTTTCTACGATATGTTTATGCATTGTTTATTCATTAAATAGCAATAAAAACACTACTCTTTGGTTTACTTTGAAAGGCCTCTTGGAAGGGCTTACATTCTATGAGGAATAGCCAAAAAGTATCAATTTAGTTTTTCACATTGAAATTATTCACTCATTATTAAATTTCATGATTTACTTCCTGCAAATGAATAGTTACTTAGTAATCAGTTCTTAAGATAATTCCAAGGTCAAGTACCTAGAAATTTGAGAGTCAAATACATTTATTAAAACCTCTCTCGTTCACTTCTTACTGTAGATTCAAGGTTACACTGAAGAATATTGAGGTCATCACAGCAGAAATAGGGAGCAGAGCATTTCAGAAGTCAGAAATCGATTTTAAAAATCCGGCTCTCAACTCCGAGATAGAAAGCGGAAAGAGAGAGATAAATAGAGATAGAGAAAGAGAGAGATGAAGAGAGTGAGACAGAGAAAAACAGACAGTCTCTCTCAGTATATAAAAGGCTTATATAATTTAAAAACTTATAATCGAATAATATCATGCATCTCATTAAATGCATTTTATTCCGAAGAAAATAAAGTACAGGAGATAAGAATTAAAGCGTTTTAACTTGGTTACAATAATTTTTCTCTTTTTTGAGAATGATAGATTTATTTTAGGATATATATCCCATTTCTGATTAGAATTGTTTTCTTTAAAAATATATATTTATTACATGAGAGAAATAACTTCAAGTAATTTAGTTTGCTAACTGTGAATAAAGATTTCATAAGACCTAAATAAAAATTTATCAGTTCAGGAGTTATAATGTTACAAAATTTTTAAATTTTAACTACAAAATAATTTTATTTCAATCAAATTTTTTTGAATGAATAATCTCAACTATCGTTTTTTTTTTTAATTTTTATTTTTATTTTTGTGTGTGTCTCATTTTCAATTTTAGCTAAGCTCTTCTCATCAGAAAAAGTGAATGTCCTATAAGTCCTTTAGATTTTAATTCTTTTATTATATTATTGATTTTTCATAAAAAAAAAATATTAATTTTCTTGACTATATGACAATACGAAATAAATTTTTTTCCTATTGGTAATCGATGGAAAGAAAACACTACTTCCTAATTAAATCTTACATAATAGAAAGTATTTTCAATTTCGCAATAGGGGGTCGTTTACCCGAAAAATTCCCCTTTATTATATTAAGGAGGTAAATAGCGTGTTTTGAACACGAAGATAGAATTGCGTGAATGTATATTTTCTCAAATATGTTCGACACGCAGAATATTTTTATTCATGCAACTTTCATTTTACTTAAGTATAGAAGAGATTTCTCCTTTCATGCGATTTTTAAATATGTATTTCGCACTATTGTAATCTAAGTCTTATCTTTTCAAAACACGTTAAAACAAATATGCTTAATTTAATTATCAACCAACTGTTTCAGAAATGAAATATGATTCTTTGATGTAAATAACAAAAAAATTCTTTGAGAGAGAATGTAAGCCATTAAGCCATGAGAATTGAGAACAAAATTTCAAATTTTGATTTTTGTTTTTTATGAAGTTATTTCAAAGAATTTAAACACAAAAAAAAAGAATTAAGGAAATAATTTATAAATTCTATTCATTATTTAAGTTTTTATTATTTATAATAATTTTTAATTAAATATAATCATATTTAATTTTTAATTTATAATCACATTTATATTTAATTTAATTTTTCATTATTCATATTTAATTTTTTATTTATAATTTAGTTTTTTCATAAGTTTTTTTTTACTAAATATATGAATCAGCTTAGAGAGAGAGAGAGAGTGAGTGAGAGAAAAGAGAGAGAGAGTGAGTGAGAGAAAAGAGAGTGAGAGTGAGTGAGAGAAAAAAAAAAAAAAGAGAGAGAGAGAGAAAATAAATATAATAAAAAAAAGTTACATTTAATTTTTATATTAAAATTAATATTAATATTAAATGTAATTTATATTTTATTAATCTTAATAAACTATAAATTACATTTAATTCAAATTTATTGAATGATTTAAAATTTAAGTAATTATTTAACATTGTCATAATGAAATAAAATGTAGGAGGAAATGCATTTATTAAATATAATGTAAATTAACAATCCTCGTCAATTCATCCGAAGAAAGTAAACAAATATCTGTAAAATGCCGAAAATAAATAATTATTTATTAAACATTAACATTTCATCATTACAATTTAACCAATCATGACAACATGATTTAAAATCCATACAATGTCTTAACAAACGCTATATTTTTTTTAATGCTATCTATAACTTTAGAAACATAATTGCATAAAAGTATTAATAACTTTAGATTAAAATTAATTGTTAAGTAAGTTACGTGAATTAAAATACTTTTATTATTAACAGATTAACATTTTTATACAGATTAATTTTTCAGCAGATGAGTATATGATAAAATAAAATTAAATAAATATTTATGATGTTTTAAAAGTCTAAGGAATTCATGTAAAGGATCTTTTTTTTTTTTTGTTAAGAACTCTGCATTTCAAGATTTTAATTTCTATAAAGTAACATAAATGTTATAATTATATAATTATAGTTTTATAATAAATTTAATAAAGTTATTTCTGTAATATATAATTAATTGTTAAAACAAAAACAAGTTCTGAATTTGTTTTTCACAAATTATGACGAATTTTACATATATAAGACAAAATATTGATTTATTGCGAAAAAATAAATCTTATTGTACTTGTCATTCATGAGAATTTCAATCTATTTATCTTGGAATATTATAGATAAAAGAAACAGTAAAATATCAATAACAGAAAAACAAGCGTCCGATCAACATCGTGTAAAAAGGAAATGAAATGAATGTGAGATATCACAACAAATAAGGGACAATTTTTCTGATATTGGAAAAAATAATGACGATGCGAGCATTGGCCTTCAACAGGGCAATGACCTTTATGATGTGTATCTTGTGAATGAGCTGAAAAATCGATACTCTAGTGTGAAAAGCTGCATATGATGAGAATACAACTTTGTTTCATTTTTGATTGATGTTTTATTTACCTTTTTTTTTTAGATTCTATGTTTGGCGCTTGAATAATTTTTCAAAACAGGTCTAAAATATAATAATACAATATTATTATATTTTAGACCTGTTTTGAAACATATATAATATATATATAATTTTGCAAAAGAATAGCTTTGAACAATTTCCAATTCATAGTAGGATATTTGTAATAAATTGATTAGTAATAATTTGTAAATTTAATTTAGACGAACAATGTGTTATGGAAAGGGTTTGGAAATGACGACATTGCTTGGAAATGATGATGGCTTATATACAGTTGGGAAATAACGATAATATTTAGTTAAGATCTTATAAAAACCACCTAAGCCAATCTTACAATCTTTACATCAATATTTTTTTTCCTGATTTTATGTTTCTTATTCCATTTGGTAGACAGCAACATCTAGACCAAGTCCAAGAACCTGTGTGGTCTCATAGAAGGAGGGAAAAGTTGGCAGCTTCTGTTGTGAGGGAGAAGACTGCAGACTTGTTTGACTTGGCTTTGTGACGCGCCATCGACTTTTAGGGGAAACTACCACCATATTTGCGTATCGTATGGGAGAAAACTCGGAAAACTCCCACTGGGTTGTCCGACTCACGAGGCAAGATGCTGAACATTACAAACGCCATCGAATCTCCTCGTTTTTTGAAACAGTGTGTGTCTACAACAAAGCTGCCAGTGGATTGAACCTCAGCCCTAATACTCCCCAGCGCCGCTTTTTCCACTGAGCTAAGAGTCGGGCTTTTTTTTTTTTTTTTTATAAATATTGAAGTAAAAATATGGCAACTACTACTACTTTCCAAAGATATCATTTACGTATGCTACAATTTACCTAACATTTAACGAATTTCTGTGAATAAAATTCGACTATTTATTTATTAGTGTTTCGACATTTAAAAAAAGTTTTTCCTTTAAAAATCCCAATCCAATATTGAAGCTTCAATTTTGAAAATAATTTTTTTTTTCTTTCTAATGCAGCTGGCAAACACTTAGACAGCTTGGTCTTGAGGTAAACGCTGCACAGGCGTACTCACTTTGCATTACCCACGGGGCGCGTGTAACTTGAAGATAAGCCACGGACGCGGAGTAACAATGGCCCCGCAACGCTCTACGACCAGATTAGACCGGGACCTACAGTTTAAAGTGGATTCCGAACCACTACAAACATCCAAGGCACCGCCGGGACTCGAACCCGAAACCTGTAGTACCGAGCGCCAGAGCGCTAGCCACTCGGCCATTCAGGTCCCTTTGAAAATAATTTGTTAAATATATTTTTTATTTTCGTCTTCTTTCACTAATAACAAGTCACTTTCACCCAGAATACTAATTTAACCACTTCCTTTTACTGCAGATGAGTTTTTATTCGGACCTGATATAGAAATCTAAAATAAGAATTGTGTCAAAACATACTTAAAATAAACTTGGCGATCCAAATTTTTGATGGTAGACGTAACCATAGACACCATGGGCGGTGTCAAAAAACCTTAAGCTTTCATTTGGGAGGGTCAATGCACTGCTTACTTTACTTAAGTGATACAAAGCAGTCGAAGCTATTGATTTTTATAGAACACAAAAATTTTATATATCTTGCATGTTATCCTTTTTAATATCGGCTCCTTGCAAGTATATTGATATAAGTTTTTCACAAATTAATTTTTCTTTCGTTGTATGTGTAAATTACACATTTATTTAGAATTATAAAATGTGGCCTGATGACCAATTGGCTTGCGCTCTGACTTTTGGTTCCACAGGGTTCAGGTTCGAACCCTTGCAGTGGCATGGATGTTTGTTAATGGTTCGGAATCCATGTTAAATTGTAGGCCCCAGTCTAATTATCCCGAAGTGTGCACAAAATGACCGTAGAGAGACAAAACCATGTATAAATTACTCCAAATTAAACTTATTTACCCATTTAATAGCGTTATAAATTTTTGCACAATAAAAAATGTTTTTCTATGTATAAGTTAAATTTTCATTTTTTTTATATTCAAAAACTACCTTCTCAATTATCTGTAGAAATTTCACTTTCATTTATATACATAAAGTGCGTCAAAATATAGTTTACTAATTTAATAAGCGGTATATTTATTAAAGAGGCCTGATGGACGAGTGATTAGCGCTCAGTGCCCCAGTTTTCGGGTTCGATACCTGGAAATGCCATGTATGTTTGTAGGGGCTCGAAATCCACTTTTAGCCATAGGTTCCGTTTAATGTGACTGTTGGGCGTAAGGCTGGCAACCGTACGCCGTAAAAAGAAAGCATTTTCCTGTCTCGAAATCTGCCAGTAGGCAGACGGCCTTGGCCCATTATAAGGCTGTTGAGCCACCGAGGATGATGATGATGATGATGAAGTTTATTAAGAAAAATCTGTACAATTAATTCAAAGTAAATCTATATCTATAACTTTTTAAAAACTATATCTTTCTTCAATTCAACAGAAAGAAAACTTGTTAATCAATTGCAATACTTCTCAATTAAAACAGCGGTATCTATAAAGCAACTTATATGCATCATTATGAAAAGTCATTTTAAAATTAAAAAAAATTATTAAAAATTACTTGTTAAGATCATTTAGAACTTTTCCTTACTAAGTTTCAAAAATAGCTTATTTATCTTTGAGATAATTGTGAATTTATATATAAATTCTCCTTTAATTTTTTTTTTATTTCGTAATTATATTTACTTGCAGTATTAATGGCACAAAAATTTCGAATGCGTATTACTGGAACATATATATGTATTGCGTGGAAAGAAAATTTTTGTTAACTGAAACATTTTGTGTAGTTTTTGTACTTCGTGATCATGAAAGTCAAGTTCCATTACTATAACCATGTCATACAAAATTCTTTTATTTAGGTAAAGGTCAGTTTTTTTTTAAAATAAAGAATGTAATAATCTGTACTATAAGAAAAGAAGCACCAGGTTAACTGTTGTTGATAAAATAGTTATTCAAATACTAATACGTTTAATAAAGCCTGATGGCCGAGTGACTAGCGCTCTGGAGCTCGATACCACAGTCTTCAAGTTCAAGTCCCGGTGGTGCAATGGATGTTTATAGTGATTCGTAATCCACTTTAAACCGTGGGTCCCAGCCTAATATAATTGCAGAGCTTTGGGTAAAAATATATATATATATATTCCGTAAAAAAGAAAATGTCTCCTGTCTCGAAATCTGCCAGTAGCAGATGGACTTGGCCTGCCACGGGACTGTTGCGCCACTGATGATGGTGATGATGATGAATACGTTTAATGGAACATTTTATTTGATTCTTCTCAAGACATTTCTATTAAGTTCTAAAAAAATATTTCAGGTGTCATTTTAAAGTACCTTTCGTTAATATCATTTATTTTTTTATTTCATAATTATTTGCTTACGTACGTTTTGTTTTTCGATAATACAAATTTTAACTTTTTTTCTAATTAATAGAATAAAAAAAAAAAAAAAAAATTCTGAAAGATTCAGTAACAAAATTTGTCTGTAAACTTAAACATAATACTTGTATTATTGTTGTTTCTTATCCCACGTGGACTATAGCAAACACCTAAACCAAGTCCATGAACCAGTGTGTACTTAGATCGACGAGTCATGATAAAGGGTAAAAATGTAGCTTTTTTTTTTGTCATTGACTTTGCAGCACAAAAACATGGAGCACCCAAAGAGAGAAATCTGACTTTACCCCCTGGTTATATCCCCGGGCACTGGGTACCCATTTTAGTCGCCTTTTATGACATGCATAGGATACAGCGCGGCTATTCTAACGGGAGGACAAAACGTGTTAAAAATATTATTACTTGAAGGTACAGAGGAACACCAAAGCTTTTATCAAATGAGAGAACCCATGATATTCAAAAAATTATTTGAATAATTAGCAAAGTGATCTGGATAGATCAACTAAATTAATTTGCGTTGCTTTTAGTTTCATCAATATTCATTCTTGTGCAAAAACAATATTGACGTAGTGTACACATTAAAAAATGTGTCTATAGGTTCTTTTAATTTTCATAAATATAAAATGTTAGCGATTTCCATTTATGCCCTTAAGCTCTCATAATCTGAAATGTACATGACTTTATGAGAAAACTTACCAAGTATTCCACAGCGGAAATGAGTTGGGCAAAAAGTACTTTAGCTTCAGCTTCAACAATACGACCTCCATTAGCAACTCTATGAAATAATTCTCCTCCTTCAGCAAACTCCATGGCCAGGAACAGTTTTGAAGGTGTCTCTATGACTTCATAAAGACGAATAATGTGTGGGTGTTGAATGGATTCCATTGCCGATATTTCTTTGCTTAGCATTTGCTTGCTCTTTTTTGGTTGCAGTTTCGTTTTGTCTATAATTTTCACGGCAACTTTTTCTAAATAAGAATGAGAGAGAAGAATAGAGATAAAATAAAATATTTCCTTTTTTAAAATCGATAAATATGTTTCATGAATGAAAACAATAAAATTAGATGGATTAAATCGCAGGATTACTACAATTTACACTGAAGTGTAAGATTATAAAACGTTGAGCATATTTTTGCCGGAAAATGATTACTTTCCGTTTGTTGTTAGCGTTTGTGGACATCTATCATTAAAAATAAATTTTACATTCTCTAGTCACGAAACACTGTCTAAAATCTGAATTCTTGTATCGTTTATATCCTTCTTAAAATGGGTACACTAGGGCCACGCGATAGTATGATAAATATATAAGAGTATGGCTTAGTTGAAAATTTGGGCTACTTGCGATTGTTGCTACGTCTTTTTTTTCACTATGAAATTTTCTTTTCTAAATAATGCCAGTTATTTTATGTATGTTTTATTACCTTAATTTAAAAGCCTTGTTTAATCTAGTTTTTAATTTCTTTAGCATTGGTAGTTGAACAGTTAAACTGTTGTTAAGATGGTAATTTGCTATTACAAATTTTTTTTGTTTCTTATGTTAAGCTTTATGTATAACTTCTACTCATAAAATTAATTAATTTATATTTTATCTCTGTTAAATAATAAAATATTAATGGTATAAAGTATTTATAAAAGGATTTGAGATAAATCGGACACTTTTAAAAGGTCCTCAAGCCATCAAATTTTTTAAAAAAGACCCTTTTTGTAAATCTTAAAGAAGCTTGTATAACCTAAATAAGAAGATAATATGTACCTACTTTAAGAAGATAGTTTGTACCTACCATATGAAGATAGTATGTACCTAAATAATTATTTAATCTGAATTGACTGATAAATTTTAGTATTAAGTTTTTTACAATTCTTATTGGACTTGATTTTTTGTTAAAAATGCTTTTGTTTCATGACAATGCTCAAATTACATTGAGCAGAAGGCTAAAATATCCTTCACCTTGTCAATTTCGAAGGGAAAATTGTTGCTGAATTGTATAATATAGTTAATTTCGATATCATATGATATGTCGAATTTTCATAACATATTTTTGGGTTGAATATCAAGTTACCTATTGGAAAAAAATATGTTTCATATTAAAAAATTATGACCGGACATTAATATACCTTTGGTAAGATAATGAACAGCCATTTTCACTTTTGAAAAGTTCCCTTTACCAACGTCTCTGTAGAGTCTATAGAAAGATATGCGAGTGCCAAGGGTTATCTCTTTCTTCCAACGATCATCATGAGCGAGTTTGCCAACTGCTTGAAAATACTGGCTCTCATTTTGAGTAGAACCAATCAAGGAAGATGCTGAAGATATGGTACTTTCATCGGATATAGACCTGCGAGGTCTGCTGAATCTTGGTGGTTGTATTGGCATACACTTGCGATCAACAGGAATCTACATGGTAATAATCAATATAATTCTTAAACCTATTGAATTTTGTATATACTCTATACATATTTAATAAATCATATTTTCATCTGAAAATTATAATTTATAAGCATAAACACAAGGTAATCTTTATAAATTTTAAAACCAGTCATTTATTTATTGGTAATTGTTGACCAGTTAATAAATCTAATGATGATGATTTATATACATTTTCGAACGAAAATATTACGTAAAACATTTTGGTTTGTTAAAGAAATTAATAATTAGAAGATTTTGAAATAAATTTGAGTGATTTAACATAATCAAAGCCTCTCGAAATAAATGATTTCAACACTTATATCTAGATATGAAAACATAAAAACGAACTGCAGTAGAAGAATACTAAAAATAGGAACAAAAACAACAACAACAACAAAAAGCTGGATTGCATTGGAAAAGTTTTGATGGTGAATTCTGGAGCTTAAATATTTCTGAGTGAAATTTTGCTGGAAATTATTTCGTTATTTAACTTAAAGATGATTGAGAAGGTTTTATTTTCTGATCAAGCATTTTAAATAAATCGTCGCTACTCGACTCGTGGCTCGCGCGCCACTGGTGAGCATTAGGGGGGGGGGGAGGTTACATCCACTGGCGGTTTTGTAGTAGACAATGTTTCAAATAAAGAGGAGACTCGGCGACGCTTGTTTCTTGTTAGTCGGACTACTTGATGGGAGTTTGCCGAGTTTTCTTCCATATAATACGCACATGCGTGGTAGTTCCCCTAAAAAGTCCTCCCGGAGGGACTGCCCTCCTTCCTCAACGTCACGAAGCCAAGAAAGACTTCTACCTACGGGTGCTTCACCACAACAGAAGCTGCCCTTCCTTTCCCTCCTTCCATGGGACTGGTTTTCCTTAGACTTGGTCTAAATGCTACTGTCTACCAAGTGGGGTAAGAAACACCAACACCAACAAATAAAACATCACAATCTGATTAATAAGCTATAATTATTTTAAAATATGTGTTTTTAAAATCTATTATAAAAACAATATTCGAGAAATCTTTCATTTATGTAATATCAGAAATTACCCTGTTAATTAAATGAAATATGTCACAAAGGATGCAGCTAAAAGTCAATATAATTATATTACAATATATTACCCAGTAAAAAGTCTGCGTCTCCGAGGTAACTCAGTTTTCTACCTACGGGTGCTCTATCACAACAGAAGCTGCCCCCTTCCATTCAACCATGAGACAGCGGCTTGATGGCCAATTGACTAGCTCTCTGGCCTTTGGTACCGCAGGGCTTCAGGTTCATGTCCTGACGATGACATGGATGTTTGTTAGTGGTTAATGTGGGGTAATTTCCCTAAAAGTTCTCTCGGAAGGCATTTCCCTCCTTCTTCAGCGACACGGAGCCAAGTCAGATTTCTATCTACGGGTGTTCCATCACAATAGAAACTGCCCCTATCCTTTTCTCCTTCCTTGAGACCACACGGGTTCTTGGACTTGGTCTAGATGTTGCTGTCTACCAAGTGAGATAAGAAACAGTAAATCTTTACACTGACCTTTACTAGGAAAAATATTTAATATAAATTTTTATTAATTATATTGAAATCTTTCGACCGAAAATTTATATTATTTTAAAATAAACCGATTCGAACGATTATTTTAAAATAAATTTCGAATTCTACATAAGTGTTATATTGATTATGACATCAACAGCTAATGAGATGGTGCAAAAGACTCAAAAATAAAAAGGAATTTTTGTTGCAAATTCAATTTCAACTCTTTAAATTTTAGACAAAAAGATTATTGAAAATCTACCTGGCCATGAAATGTTTTTCTTCTCGTTAAAGTAGCGGTTTTCTTACGATCGATGGGTATGCTGCCATCACTTGATGAATCATCAGTAGATTTCTTGCTCTCTTCCACATCAGGCAAAATGTCATCGTTTACAGGATCTTCCTTTCGTTTCCAGCACAATGCTGTTCTAAACAGATTCACAGATCCTCTGAAATAATAAAAAATAATAATAGCAGTAAAAATTCGATGCAAGCTAGTTTTACGTGTACATTTTTGATTTACGGCGCATTTCATGGATTGCTTTATAGTTGGTTCTCTTTCGAATTTATTTATTTACTTATTATCATTTTACATCTCATCATCATGAGTGGCGTCACTGATCCATGGTGGGCCAAGGACGTCTGCCTGCTGGCATATTTCGAGACAGGAGGTTTTTTCATATTACGGTGTAGGGTTGTTATCCCTGTGTTTAACGCTCTAAAGACACATTAGACCAGGAACTACGGTTTGAAACGGATTCCAAACTACTGCGAACATCCATGGCACCGCCAGGACTCGAACCTGAAGACCTGGGGCTCTGAGCGCCAGTGTGACCGAGTGCCAGTCACTCTGCCATGCTGTCCCATAATTAATATGCAATAATATATAATAATTAATACAAGTGATATTTGTGTAATGTATCAAATTGTAATTGAAGCATGAACACGAAACGAGACATCGGAAGATTAGCATGAAGAACAACAAACCATTCGAACTTTCGCACCCGGAACCTGGCACTGAGAGCCAGAGATTTAACTAGTACACTTAATTATATATATTTTGAGCATTAAAAATAACACGGCTGGATAATATTAATTTGTTTTAAATTATTTAAATTAACTAGGTGCTTCTAACCCTGCAAAATTCTACTCTCCACAGTGTAATAACAAAAATTTGAAGTATTTGAGAAGATTTCGGGTTATTCATGGAAATAAAATGTGATAATTATTATATTGTATAATTGTGCATAAATATTAATAATTGTTCAGTAGTTTGGAAAAGAAATGTTTAAGGCCAACGGTCATACCATGCTGAATATACCGGTTCTCGTTAGATCACCGAAGTCAGCATCACTGGGCGCGGTCAGTACTTGGGTGGGGGACCACCTGGGAACACCGCGTGCCGTTGGCATTCACAAATTTGGGACCTGAATGGCCGAGTGTCTAGCGCTCGGTGCCACAGGTTTCGGGTTCGAATCTTGGCGGTGCCATGGATGTTTGTAGTGGTTCGGAATCCATTTTTAAGCCGTAGGTCCCGGTCTCCCATGACTGTAAGAGCGTCACGGAGCCAAAGTCAGACTTCTACCTACGGGGTGCTCCATCACAACAGAAGCTGCTTCCTTCCCCTTCAATCATGAGTACGTATGGGCTCGTGGGCTTGGCCAACCAAGTGAGATAAGAAACAACAACAGAAATGTTTAATAATTTTTTTTATGGATAAACACCTCTATAAATAAAAACTAAATTAAAATGATTAGTAGTATGGACATTTGATATAGTGGTTCACAAATGTCTAGCATTTAACTGTTTTTGTCCTGTCCTGGTAATTTACAACTGCAACAGTAGATATATCGCAATTCATCTTTACTCATAACAGCATCATGGGGAATTGCTATACTGCCATCTCAACATTACGAATTAGACGACGTTTACCAGGAATGGTATATTAGGGAGAGGCGAAGATCCTTCTCCCCAGCTCCTAGAAGGGCTTTCGGATTTACCGTGCCTATACCCGAAAAGTTCGATGCGTCTTCGCTTGTCGAGTTTTGAACCAAACTCTCCCAAACCATACTCATTAGCCACTAAATTGTTAAAATCCCTGCAGGTTAATGCATAAATAGCTATTTTTTAAATATAAAAAATTATTGATCAGAAGAAGAATTTCTCTTTCAAGTACACGAAGATCAGTATCTACATTATTTCCAACTTAATGCATATTATATCCGCTTTTCAACTTTCTAACTTATTTCAATTGCAATATCACTCTAGGTATTTTAAGATAAAAAAAAAAAAAATAATAAGTGGGAGCCGAATTCAAGGTAATACAACTACTAAAATCAAGCGTTCCAGTTATTTTTTTGTTTCTGGAATGAGAGGAGAAAAAAAAAAAAAAAAAAAAAAAAAAACCGAAATCCTTTAGTGCAAATGAGAGTTTGTTAAATGCAAAATGATAATGATATAAGAAATAGAGAGCAAGAAATACATCAAAAATGTAAGATAAAGTTTCAAACTGGTTTTATTTGCTTTCTTTTACATATTATAGGAAAGATATAATGACTCGTAGTGGGTATCCTTGATTTTTTCAAGGTTGTTCTATTCCAATGTTCAAACGCACTCGCCTAATTGATTGATATTGAAATTCAATAGTTTTTTTAATAAAATTATCTGAATAGAATTATTGATGGAATTACTATTTAGTTAATTATTTGGTTAAATATCAAAAGATTTTAAAAAAACCCATTTAATTAGAAATTTAAAAACAAAAAGGAATTTTGTGAGGAAATTAAAAAAAAAAAAAAAAGTGGCAATATTTGAGGACTTATAATAATAAGTTTTAAGAATAATGTTTGTTAAAAATGTAAAATTATTAAAAATAAATGAAAACGATTGTAGCTTGAAAAAAAAAGCACCAAAATACGTAATGAGATAAATATATAGCTAACAATATCTAACATTTTATCTCAAGGAATTGCTGAATATAACTGAGATAATTGGAACTGCTGTAATTAAAGCAAAATTCTATTAACATTTGAGGTTTGGTTTGTCGCTCTAAAGCCATTTTTGTGCACAATTTAGGCTAATTAGACTGGGACCTACATTTTAACGTGGATTCCGAACCACTCACAAACATCCATGCCACCGTCAGGATTCGAACCAGAAAGTCTGTGGTACAAAAGGCCAAAGTGATAGTGCTAGCCAAAGGCTATCAAAGGCTAGTGCTATCCAATTGGCCATAACATTTGAGGGGCAATGTATCGTAAATAATATATCTATATTTTTTGTTTTGCTTGATAACTAATTAAAATAATTGTCACAAATATAGGTATATATTTGTGATTATATATATAATCACAAATATTTAAATACATTAGGTCATGTACCTTGAAGTTATCTCAGTACGTTGTCAATAAAAAGAGTATCCCAGATTGCAGCATTGAAAAAATACAAATAAGAAAATAATAATTTTATTTAAACTAAAACAATGACTAAAGCAAAAACTTACTTTTCTGGGGTCATCCTTCCACTCCTATACCAATCTGATCATTAACAGAAGCTCAAGATGAAATGAACACGGAAGTAAAATTTTGCTGAGGAGAAGAAATTATATCTTAGCAACCAAAAACGATGATGGATATGTCCGGCGAACTTTAATGGAAACACCACCAAGTCTTTCTTTCGTACACACCGGGAAATTACATCACGCACGCCAGCGACAGCCATTGGTGAAAAACTCTTCCTAGATATTGATTTTTGATGTTTTTCAATGAGCAACAGATAAGAACAACGCCTGCCTTTTCTTCTCCCATGCTTTGATGTATTTCATAAATTCTATTAGGTATATTAGGTGGTTGAGTAAAGGGAATTGTTTTTTTTTTTTTTTTAAGGATAATTAAGAATCATCTTGTAATATCTTAACTATGGGCAAATGCAGCTTTCTGTTGAGTTAACTCCAATTCGCATTAAGATTGAAAATCCTTTTTTTTATTTTTATTTTAAAACTATTTTCGTTGAATCTTTATAAATTGATTATATTTTGTTATATGGATTTTATGTTGCGTTTATATTTATTATTAAAGTATTTTTATCATTATTTTTTTGAAATATTATTATTATATTCCTCTTATTTATATGTTTAGTGTGTATACTTCCCATAGCACTTAAATATGCACAGAACATCTTATTAGTTAAATGAAATAAAATTTTAATTGGGGTGTCACTACTGTAATTATAGAATTTCATTTCTTTAACAATTATCTTTTATTTGGTGCACAACCAAAAAATCACGAAAAAATTGTAATTAATTATTTTTAATAAATAAAAACCGTAAAAATGCGCTTTCAAATTATTTAGAATCAGAATCGACTACAGAAAGAAAATATGTGCTATTTATTCAAAATATTAAAAACACATATCTCATAAATGATGTATTTACGAGAAAAGTAAGGGAATTTTAAATAAATTCTGAAGCCTTCAAATATAGTACGTTGCTTAATGTATATTACATCGAATTTGCAGCATAAATCCTAATTATTTAAATTAATTATTTGATTTTCATTACTATGTGTAACGATTGAATTATTTCAATAATTTGTGTACATTTTTATATAGCGTAAAATGTATGCTTATATTGATTGATTTTATTGATAATACTACTGTGCCCAAACTAATCGAGATTTGACGCGTTTGTGGCACAAAATGGAATTGACCAATCATCAGCATCAAGCTTTTGAAATTCCAACATCATCAGCAAGGTCTCTAATTGTAAATCGACGGTTTTGCAAGCACCAAATCTTTAATATTTTGGACGTGAGCTTCGGTGGTTGAGGTTGATGGTCGTCCAGAGAGCTCTTCGTCTTCAGCGAGTTCCCTGCCTTCTTTGAACTGTTTTTTACCACTTCTAAACATTTCTTTCCGATATAGGAATGTTCACCGAATGCCTTCTGCAACATTCTATACGTTTCCGCAAACAAACTTTAACGCAAGTTCTTGCTCAATTAATTCAGACATTTCAAAAATCGCCAGAATCAGTTTTAGCGTCTCACAAAGCCTAGCATAACTCAAATACCAATGAATATTTTAACGTCAAATTTCACACAGATGTCAAGGACAGTGCCAGCAACCAAAATAAAAGTAAAAGCCCCCGGGAATTTTAAATTGAAAATTGGTCTTACTTTTTGGACACAGTTGTATATATTAAATTAAAAAATTTTTTTTTTTTTAATATAATGATTTTTGAAAGTTTACGTATAATTTTTTAAAAAATAATATGCATTCAAATTAATTGAAATAAATACAGTTTACCTGTACATAATTGCCTTAGCGGATTTAGTTCTTAAAAACTCAGTCAAGCAGTCTTCAGAATTCATTGAACCATGAGTTTTGAAAATTGCAAAAACGATTTCAATGACAACTTTCTAAAGTTTGAAATTTTCAAATTAATCATCCATAATATTTATTTTTCTTAAGATAGGAATTTTTATTTTCAAAAATATTCTATTGGACAGAAGATAATTACTAAAAAATCTCACGATTTTTAGTTTCATTTATATTTATAAGTGAGTGAGTGAATTTATAAGTGATTTGTTATTCATATATTATGGTGAATTTTAAGAATGAAAGCAGATTAGGAACTCTACAAAAAATATTATTTATCTACAAAGTATCTTATAAATAGAATTTAAAAGCGGAACATTGTTATTTTGCGCGATCAATACATAACCTATGTTTCACAAAATTTATGAGATATTTTTAATTGAAAAATATTGTGAACCAATTGTGAAGGAATTCATCAATAAGTAAATTAAAGAGAGTTTCACTATTTTTTTTTTTGTGGAATACATCTAAATTCCCTGCCCCCTCAAAAAAAAAAAAGACAACTAATTATTAATAAAGTATTTAAAAAACTCTCACTTCGAATTATTGTTAATTCCCAGTCGGTTTTCGGACTGCGAGAGACACATCTATAAGCCGGAAATTCCTTCCATTGCAGCTCAGAAAAAGCGGCAATCTAATAACAGATGACAGTTATGGTTGAAAAGTTCCAATTGCGGTGGTAAAATATGGGTGCAGTGTACTACTGTGCCCAACAAAGTAAGACCAATTATTTTTTTCTCGAAAAACTCTTTATTTATTCTTCCAAATTTATTTCAACGCCTTCAAAGTAATCCCCTCCGGGCACAATGCACTTATGCCAACTTTTTTCCAATCCTCAATGTATGCCAAAAAGTCATCGGCAGGGATGGCCTTAAAAGCACACGGCGATTCACGTTGAATCTCTTCAATCGACTCAAAACGATATCCCCGGAGTGGTCTTTTAAGTTTAGGGAATAGCCAGAAGTCGCACGGTGTGATTACGGTGGTTATGGAAAAATATGGGTTTCATTTTTGGCCAAAAAATCACGAAGAATCAATGCAGTGTGAGCTGGCGCATTCAGTGTTGTCGGTACCAATCGAGATTTGACGAGTTTAAGGCCCGAAATGCAATTGACACATACTTTGGAAATTCAACATCATCAATAAGGTCTCTAACTATAAATCGACGGTTTTCAAGGACCAAATCTTAAATTTTTGGACGTGAACTTCGTCGGTCGAGGTTGATGGTCGACCAGAGGGATCTTCGTCTCCAACGCGCTCTCTGTCTTCTTTGAACTGTTTATAACACCTCTTTCCGATAGAGGAATGCTCACCGAATGCCTTCTGCAACATTCTATATGTATCCGCGAATAAAATTTAATGCAAGTTCTTTGCTCAATTAATCCAGACATTTCAAAACTCACTGGAATCAGTTTTAACGTCTCACAAAACCAAGCGTAACTCAAACACTAATGAATATTTTGACGTCAAATTTCCCACAGATGGTAAGGACAGTGCCAGCAACCCTAAAAAAAAAAAAAAAAAAAAATATATATATATATATATATATATATATACACTCATGTCCATAAATTAAGGATAATGGAGTTCAGGCAAAGAAAGAGACAGAAGCAAAACAAATTTGACTTATTTGTAAAGTCTATTTATTAAACAAAAGGTAAAGAGCAAAAAGATGTTATATGTTTGACATAATTAATAAAAATTGCAATTTTTACTCCCTGGAGCAAATTTCAAAAAAGAACCTATTTACAAAAAACAGTATAACATGGTTAGTATGATGGTTAATATGGAATATGTCTCCCGGACGATGCAATACAGGCCTTACAACGCCTAGGCATGCTGAGTATCAAATTATCAATCTGATCTTGGGGAATATTACACCACTCATCAAGCAATGCCCACCGAAGTTCCGGTTGACAGGTGGGAGGGGTTGACGGGCTACAATTCGTCGGCCAAGCATATCCCACACATGCTCTATTGGATTCAAGTCCGGTGAGTATGTTGGAGAATCCATACGGGTGACATCCTCCAATTGAAGGCATTCGTCAACAATGTTTGCACGGTGAGGGCGGGCGTTGTCATCCATAAACAGAAATTCAGCACCCATGGCGCTCCGAAACAAACGTACATGTTGTTCCAGAATGACATCTTGATAGATGTGGCCGGTCATCGTTACACTCTGAACATGCAGGTCAGTTCTGGAACCAAGAATAATTCTCTCCCCATACAAGCCATCCTGCACCACCGTAACGGTGTCGTTCAATGGTGTTCTCTTGGTGGTAACGGGTACCTGGCGCTCTCCATATGAAAGTCCGGCGAGAATCAGACTGCAAACTAAACCTGGACTCGTCGGAAAACATCACACCAGACCACTGTTGCGGTGTCCACAATGCATGCTCTCTACTCCAGGTTAATCGCAGGCGACAGTGAGTTGCGGTAAGTGGAACACATCTGACAGGTAGCACGAGCATATAGACCAATGTGCCTAAGCGTGCCTTGAAACTGTCGTACCGGTAGCTGAAGACAGCTGACGAGACAGGTCTGATGCTGTGCTCCGTCTATTTCTTTTGACAGTAACTGCTAAATACCGGTCCTCATTCGGCGTTGTAACTCAGGGGCGACCTGTGCTGTAACATCAACTCACCTTACCATCATCTTGGAATCGTTGCCAGAGCCTGGAGATGACACTCTGGGTGATTCCAAGTTCCTTGCGCCATCTGGTGGTTTCCTGTAATTTGCATATTCTTCTTCAAGATGTGTGTAATAATTCTACAGGTGAAATTTTTATTTTAGAGTTCAATTTCTGTGTGATTCTGAATTATCCTTAATTAATGGACATGAGTGTATATTTCATATGCTCCTTGAATTTTAAATTGAAAATTGGTCTTACTTTTTGGACATAGTATATATAAATAAATGCATGTATGTGCATTTCAGCATAATTTAAAAACTATAATGTTTATCCTTCTAATTTTTTTAATTGAATTCACTATCCCTTTAACTGGTGGGTAAACGAAAATCTCGATAAAATTGTCACTATTTATTTTTTTTAAACAAAAACCTTAATTTTATACCTGATACCATATATGAGGACATGAACCCTTCGTCTATAATTTTTAATTTGCCTTTAAATTTTGTAATTAAAATGATAAATTTTTACAGTTTATGCGATATTGTTCTTTTTTTAATATACTTTTTGTTTCTTTCAAGTGATCTGTCATATAGGCCTATTTATATTTTACTTTCTTAAATTCTTTTATTAATAAATATCTATTTAGAATAAGTTTTCCTGTACTATTTGATAAATGATAATTTTAACTGTTCCACTGTCCTTTTTTCTAATAAAATGTATTGAAACTAAAAATATTTTATTATATATGGTCAGGCAATGCCAACTCGTATATGTTAGTATTAAAATATTTTAGACAGAAATAAGAGATAACTTTAAATATATTCACAACTTTGATTTTGAAAGATTCTAATAGAAATATTGCCTTTGTGGCTTCAATGCAAGAAATGAATTGTTTTACTTTACATTATTGCTTTTTTAAAGGTAATAAGTAAATGTGGAAATCAACAAAGTTGAAAATGTCATTTCAACATAACTTTTAGGAGATGTAAATATTAAAGAGAAACTTAGAGAAGAATACAAATTTTATAAAGCTTAAAATAAAGGGGGTATTACCTATAAATGCACTTGCAGTGCTTTCAATGGAGAAAATTATTAATCTTTTCAGGTAAAGTAACACACACACAAAAATGGATTAATCTTAATCTGCAACAATTTAGAAAAATAATAATAACATTTTTTATTCAAAATTTTTTTATATGTCTGTTCAGTTTTTGCACAATATTAAAACAATGGCCCAGAATATTTTGAAGCAGCATCCCTACTAATTTTAATTATGAGTTGCCACTGACTTTTTATTTAAAAGTTTACAATTCCAAAAATCACAGATGTTCTTTTTTCATCAATAAAAAGTCGACGAATTTATCAATTTCATTTTATTCATCATTGGATGCAAAAATTTATTTGCAACATCCTCTATCCTAAATTTCATAGTATTGGCAACTAGGCATATTTAAGAATTTAAAGAAGTAGTAATAGTTTGGAAGAGAAAAAGTTTAGTGCGTAATTTATTAATTATTACTTTCCAAGAAATGTGATTTCTGTTTGTAGTTTAGTATGTTTCATTTATAAATTTATATTTTTATTGTAATCGTTAAGTGTTTTATATATAACATGCATCTAAAGACAAAGACCTTTTTTCTTTTATTAAAATGTACACAAATTAAATGAATATGTCTTCCCATGATTGTCTTACATATATGATGTAATCAGGTCATACAAAACTAAATGAAGAAAATTTCTAAATTCAAATCTTTATTTTATGACACTGTTTCATATGGCATATTTATTAAATTGATAGAGGTTATTAGTTTCTACTTGCTCCATTTCTTTTATCAAGGAAAAAAAAAAAAAATTGCAATATAAATTGGATTTAATATTATTGTTTTTATGTTAATTATAAGTATAGTTACTTTGGATTGTAGCTTACAGTTTAATGTTTTAATTATCCAAAACCGAAACGGATGGTAACAATTTCCCTATTATAATATTTATCCTGAAGCAAATAATCTTCCTTTTGATTTTTTAAAAATATTTTTTAATGAACAACAGAATTGTATTATTGCTAAAGGAGAATTCTTTTTTACTTTTATTCAGTTTTTGTACTGATATGTGAAATAAGATTTTACAAGAATTAACAGAAATTATATTTTAATTTTACATATGTATAAAATGTACTATTTATTGGACATTAATTATATGGTAAAGATATATTAAAATAAAAAAAAAAAAAAAACTAAATATTTTTAAAATAAAAAAACAAAAAAAACAAGGAAAGAAATTTCTTTGAAATTTAATATTTACAAAATCTGATATAGATGCATGCATAACGATTGTATAAAATTGTTCTATCGATAATTAAATTAAACATAAAAAAAAAGAAGAATGATAGAAAAATGATTTAAAAAAATGCATAATTAAGAATCTAGTTGTAAAAAATAAAATGATTATAAATATTGAGTTAGTAGAAAATATATATAACTAATCTTTAGTTTTTAAAAATCTTATAAAACTGATTTCAAAGGTCTTTAAAACTTTGAAATTTTCAGAGCATGTCAAACATACAAAAGAAAATTACTTTTGTACGGGAATATGAAATTACAAATAACATTGTAAACTGTCATTTGTGGCATATTCTAGAGGCCTCTAGATAAAAAAATAAATTGAAAGAAAATAATGCTGATAAAATGCACAACATATTATTAATAACAAAAGTTGATTGAAAAATGTTTACTATATCTGTGAATTCAACAATTTTTCAGTTGTTTTGTAGCTTATGTTCTTATGCAAAAGTAGCTTATTTTTTGTATGTTAGCTTCTGAAGTTGGAAAGATTTTGATACTGTAAAAATGACTTTTAATCTACATTATAGACAGAACAGTCCTTATAAATATAAAAAGATGATTTTAATTATTATTAAAATTATATTTATGCATAACAAAATGAAACTTAACAGATGAAAAACAGAAATTTACAATTAGCAATTGAATGTGAATTTAATGAAACAAATTTTCAACAAAGTTATTGCAAATAAAATATAAATTATAATTAACCAAGAAACACATTTATTTTATGGAGAGGTGAATTATCAGGATTTTACAAGAAATTCTTTTGCATCCCTTTATATTTAAAATATTTTACCTTTCTTATAACTATGAAGAAAATATAAACATAATGACATGACTGATAGTTTAAATAAATTTTTTATATATACATAAATAATTGAAAAATGAATAGAGAAATATAGATATAAAAATACATAGTGTTTCTTTTACATCAGCTATCATCATCAGAAGAATCATCATAATTTACAAGATTATATACATTTTCTAAGCTTGGAATGGAAACTGCAATATTTTGTTTTGTCTCTTGACTGCTGTTTGATAAGTTTTTATGATCAAATTCAATTTTGTCAATATCCCCAGAAATATTGGTAGTGTTATGATTAATTGTTTCCGAGTTTGACATTGCAGAATTTTTTTCTTTATCAAAATTAAATGTCAATGGTTTATCCATAAAAGGTAAATCTTGAACAGGAAGAAAAACTTTTTCTTCTGAAACTTTTACTTTGCTAAGAATAGGAGTAGGAATAGGAACAAATTCTTTTTCCTTTTTAAGTGGTTGCTCAGAAGAATCTACAATGAAATATATTATTAATAAAACATCATAATTTTCCAATATACTAAGTTCAGTCAAATATACAATTATAAATGCCTTCATCACAAGAAGTTAATTTTCAAAGTTTCAATTTTTCTTTATTACAGATAGAATATACCAATTACAGCAGTGTAACTGGAAAAATATCCCTATTGATTATTTTTCTCTACTTATTTTACAAAATAATTTTTTTTTTTTATAAGAAATTTTTATTGGCTGACAATGCTAATAAAAACATGTAAAATAAAAATGATAAAAAAATTATGAACACTTAAATAACAATAAAGAATTTATTTTAAAATAGAATGTAAGAAAAACTTATTCAAAATTTTTATCAAACATAAATGTGTTTATTTTATTCAATATACTTCTTGACAACATTTATTAAAATGTTTGAAATGGAACATTTGTGAGAATTTCATAAACAATTCAAATTACAATTACTATATTGCAAATTTATTAAACCACCTAGTTAGTATGATTTATTAATAATCATTTGCAGTAACATAAGCATAAAATATTTGGTATAAAAACAACATAAAAATTTGGCATAAAAACAACATTAAATATTTTATTAAAAAAAAATTCCAAAAACCATGATTAAATAACATTATCTACCAAAGTATATTTATTATTTCCTTTTTAACTATAAAAGAAATTTAATGTTTTAGAGCTGCATTTTAAAGTATTAATTAAGTGAATAGGTTGAATAATTAAATAGTAATTGAGTGAATACTATATTTATATATCAAATAATAAAATTTTTGAGTATAAATATAGTATAATATTCGGCTACTGAAAAAGTAAAACGTTAAGCAAAAACAACTCTTTTGAATTCATTGAAAATCAATGATTTTGTTTAACATCTTTTTTCCAGACCACAATATATATTAAAAATGAACTCATAAAATTCATTATAAGTATTATAAATATATAGTAAAGATTAATTATTCATTATATATATTATAAAAATTATTAAATGAATTTTCATGAAAACCATTTTTAATGATCAATCTACATTAGCAAAAGAACTGTGCTTTCAGAGTCTTTCATAAATAGACCTATAAAACACATATCAAGGGTTGTCTGCAACTGTCTTTCTTTTAAAATGTTACTAAAAACTGCATAGAGTTCTACAAATAAATCTGCACTTTTGATAACTTCAGGTTTGTTTTAGATTCCATTTCGCACTGACATTTTGAATGGTTTTCGACTTTTGCCAAAATATTTTCGATTTAGCAATCATCATTTTTCAAGACTCATATTCAGATGAAATTTCAATTCCTTTTATTGGATCTTTTAAACTTCGCTTAGCTTATCAGTGCCATTTATTAGTCATGCATCTGAAATAATTTCCCAACATCCTTTTCTTTACTTGAAAGTTAAAAATCACGCACAGTTGCCATAATATTTTATAGCAATTTGTGCCTTTCATCTGAAGTTTCTTCATTATAAAGAAAAGACACTTCCTCTCTGCGGTTTTGAGATATTTCATACCATTGTAGCCAAGTTCATGGAGTTAGTCTAGTTAGTTGCTATGACAATGAATTCTAATGAATGAATATATGTTGAATCTTTAATATTTTCATAAGAATATGCAGATAGTTTTCACATTTCAAAAGCACTAAAATAAAAATTGCTTTTATGTACCTTTTTTTCACCCTTCAAATTTGTAATTATAAGGGGCAAAGTTGATCTATCCAGTTCATTAGATCAGATGCAGGTTCATATAATGAAGGGTTGTTAACCAAAGCTTGTGTACCATTAATCAAGTGTTATCATCTGAGGGTATTGTTAACCAAGGTACTACTGTAATTTTATAAAATTCCTATAATGTATTTTCGTAATATTCAAAGTATAATGATTCTGCTTTTCTTATTTTATTAATAGAGTATTTACCCATTATAAACTTCATTGCAGTGCAATTTCCTATACTTTTTTCTCTAGAAAGTTACTCCATAAAAAAGAATGCAAAAGTAAAAGCATAAGTCATGCACTGACGTGAAAAGACTATAATTTAAAAAAATGATCAAATTCAAACCATGTAATTAAAATACAATTTGTGCATGCAGAAAATTAATTGAAAGTTGATGGAAAATCTAAGACAAAGATAAAAAATGCATTAAATTGTTTTTTACACACAACTGGCATCAACATTAGTATTTTTAATGTTAATGCACATTAAATAATGTAATGCATTGGTTTACATTTTAATTTTTTAATGAAACTACATTTATTACATTCAAATTCATTTCATAATTCTGAATTACCACTATTAAAAATTTCACAACATTTAGAACTTGATAAAGTCTTCAGGATTATTGCACTTTTATATTATTATTCTGTTCTTTTTGTTAGGTATACCAACGGATTGATTATTTATGTAAGATATTTATTTGATGCATTAGTATTAAGATTTAACATAAAAAAAAAAAAAAATCAATAATTGAACATGCACTAAAAAGTAGCAAACAAAAATAAGAAAAATAAATATCTATAAATTTATTTGTATCTGTACTTTTGTGACTTTACATTAAATACCAAATGTACTATAATTTTTTACTATGTAAATGAAATTGTTATCAATTATTAATCAACTAAATAACAATAAAAATAATTAATAAAAATAAAGTTTAAAATTCTTTTAAAGTAATATAATTTAATATTCAGAAAATTGTTGATTTGACATTCCAAACACCAATTAGATTGATTTGACACCAATTAGAGCATATTAAACATGCAGATGTAAATAAAAAACAAAAATTAAGTAATACTCAAATGACTATATAATTTTTTCATTTATATTTCATGACAAAATAAAAATAAAAAGAATAAAATTGAAATTTTACATAAATTAGAAGGGGGGAATCAATTGAGAAGAATAATTAGAATTTCATAATTTTTTTCTAAAAAAAATGAAATAATAATGATTTCAATAAATCAGTATTATTGCATGATTAACTGAATAATACAATAATAATGATTAATAATTTATAATTGATAATAATAATGATTATAATTTACAAAGCCATATAAGGTTTTAATAAAAACTAAAAAGTCAAAATCTGCTATTTTCTATTTTTCCTCCCCATAAAATTTTTGTAAAGTACATTTGGTATAATATTATTTCATGCAAACAAACAAACAAAAAAAAACATATGTTAATTAAAACAAATCACAAATAAAATAATTTTTGCAGAAAAAAAATTACCATTATTCTTTCGTTTGTAAGCTCGATTTGTCCAAGGAACAGCATCTAGTTTTCCAGGTGTCAGTTGAGAAATTTTTCTAACAAAAGCTTTATATTCTTTTTCAAGGTTATTGATTTTCACTTTACATTCTTCAATGTGTTCATTAGAATAACAAATTACCTAAATAAGTAGTAAAATTTTTTTAAATAATCTATAACTCAAACTCTAACTTTATATATATATAAATGTAATAAGCCAAAGTAAAATATCTGATATAATGAAATATGACAAATTATTTTATTAAAATTAATTAATAAAAAATAATTTTTTTATATATAATAATAAATAATTTTCAAAAGTCTTATATTCTCAATCTAATGTTCCTAAAATTATTTTCTTCATTAATCTATCTTGCATATTCTTAATATTAATGACTTTCTAATCAGGCATTCAAAAACAAATTTTATGACATCTGAATTTTTTAATAACACAAACCATATGGCTTTTTCAAGTTTTGATTGAAATTTAACATATTTTCAAAAGGGGTTCCTATTGAAAAGAAGATTGTGATTAACATTTTTTCTAGGAAATGTTTGGTCCAATAGAAATAGAAGAATCGTATTAAAACAATCAGAAACTAAAAAAAAATACTTCCAAATGAATGGTGGAATATAATTTACATCTTATTCATTAAGACAGATGTGAAATCCCATAAATTGGATTCTACTGTAACTATATGATAATGCTAAAATTTAAAACACATCTGAATCAGGGAACACATAGCCTGATATGGTAAGTAACCTCTTAAAGCTGTCATCTATTCATCAAAAAGTATATATCCGAAGAAAATGCCATTTACATATGCTAAAATAATTAATAAATTAAATTTAATGAATAAATTGTTTGAATTTAGAATGGCTACAAGCAGGGCTGGATTTAGATGAAAAGGGCCCCTAGGCTATTCCACTTATAAGGCCCTTTCACCTCCAATTTTTAAGATTGTAAATTACATGAGAGATAATAAAATACATCATTACTGTGGGATATATATCAATATGTTAAATGAAACATGTTGGTGATTGGGTACTAATCTTTTATAAAAAATGTGGCATGGATAATAAATAAAAAAAAAGTTGAGAATACCTATTTGGACATTTATTCTCAGCACCATATATAGTACTTTGTAACAATAATTAATCAAACATAACACAAACCATTTACAAAGAAAAAAATTCAAATATTAAAAATCTTTGATTACGAAAATAAAATATGCAATAAAAAATTATCATTTTCTATAAAATTAAATAAAATATTCAATACATTGAAGATTAAAGTAAATTCAATTCAGATAAATTTATTTCATAATTTCTCCTTATTTTCGATTCAATGTTTTAGTGTTTACTGTTTTTAGAATAGTGTATTCTAATTTTTCTATCAATTTGAATGTAGGCCCTCTTGATCTTGAGGCCCCAGGCTGAAGCCTAGTTAGCTTACAGGAAAAACCGATCCTGTCTATAGATAAAAATTGAGAATTAAACAATAGAGATATTTTTAGTGCATGAATTGAACTACCTTTCATTCCCTTTGAAATTGTGCATTATGCTTTACTTAAAAACAGATACTTAAGCACTGAAGTCAGAAAAGGGAAATGCTTTGTTTTGAACAAAATCAAATGCAAATGTTTTTGTCATATTATTATTCATTTACTTCAAGATTAAGAATTATACAAAGATTTACAATATAGTAAACTCATAATTAACATTCATTGAGTAAAACAAGATAATGAATTATATTTTACTTGTTTATAAATATTTTCAAAATTTAATTGATCACAGACATTATATTAATTTTTAGAATTTTTGAACTTGTGCTCTTATTAATATTTAAATGACTTTTAAGAATTTGATCTAGATTTTAAATTCTTATTCTTAATTTATATACTTTTTCCCTACAACAAACAAACCAAATATATTAATTTGTACCGATTATTCTGGACAGATCATTCTGTAAAACTAAAAGTAATGGAACAAAAAGAATTGATGTCCCAATTTTATAAATTTACTTTCATAGTTTGTAATTCATATTCATTACTATATTTATTTTAGGGTTTCGATTTTTATATGTATGAGAGTTTTATATGCACTCAGTTTCCATGGATGCAAAAATTTTACGAGATTCCTTGACTGCGGTCTATTCATTTATATTTATTTGCATTATTTTTTTTATGGTGAAAACGAATTTCAATTATTTAATTTTTTGTTCTTAGAAAATTTTGTGTTATTTGTGCAATAAATAATTTTATTTATTTTAGAAATATAATTTTACTCAATAACCCCTTAAAAAAAATTAACATACGACACTAATTTGCACATTTGCAAAAATTCTGTAAAACAAGTATAAAACATGATAAATAATTTGCACATTAAAAACAGAAATTAACTTTATAAATGCAATCATATTATCACATAATTATAGATTTGAATAATAATAAATCAGTTTAATAACTCATTTATTATTAATCAAATCTAAAATATTTATATCCAGTTGATGAAGTACAAATTAATTATTACTGACTTCTATATGAAAATATTTAATTCATTAAATTAATATTTATTAATGATAATAAGTTTTCATGGACATGAAAGAAGTTGGAAAAACTATATATATATGTGTGTGTATATATTTATATATATATATTATTTACTTACATGTAAATTTTTATTTACATTTGATTATCAGAAATTTTATATTAAGAGGCAAAAACAAAAATAATAAATTA